>PVIR01004344.1:0-80008 GCA_004026965.1 Petromus typicus | reverse complement strand
GACAGCTTTTATTAGTTTGACATAGAGACCATCTATTCCGATCTTCTGTAGAGTTTTGAACATAAATGGGTGTTGTACTTTGTCAAACGCTTTTTCTGCATCAATTGAGATGACCATATGATTTTTGTCCTTAAGCCTGTTAATATAGTGTATAACATTGATTGATTTACGTATGTTGAACCATCCTTGCATCCCTGGGGTGAATCCAACTTGGTCAGGGTGTATAATCTTTTTGATAATTCTCTGTATTCTGTTCGCCAGGATCTTATTGAGGATTTTTGCATCAATATTCATTAGAGATATTGGCCTGTAGTTCTCTTTTTTGGTTGGGTTTTTCTCTGCTTTTGGAATCAGGGTAATGGTTGCTTCCAGGAATGAGTTTGGGAGGACTGCTTCCTCTTCAATTTCATTGAAGAGTTTGAGAAGTAGAGGCACTAACTCTTCTTTAAAAGTTTTATAGAATTCAGCAGTAAAACCATCAGGTCCAGGGCTTTTCTTTGTTGGCAAGTTTTTAATTACATTTTCAATTTCACAGATTGTTATTGGGGCATTTAACATTTCTATATCTTCTTTATTCAGCCTTGGGAGTTCATGTGTGTCTAGAAATCTATCCACTTCTTCTACATTTTCCATGTTATTAAAGTATAATTTTTCAAAGTAGGTGTTTGTTTATCCTCTGGACTTCTTCTGGGTTGGTAGTAATTTCTACGTTCTCATTCCTAATAGCATAGATGTGGCCTTTTCCTTCCTTTGTTTAATAAAGTTGGCTAAGGGTCTATAAATTTTGTTGATCATTTCAAAGAACCAACTCTTTGATTCATTGATTTTTTTTCTACCATTCTCTTAGTTTCTATTGCATTAATTTCTGCCTGATCCTTATGATTTCTTGCCTAGTGTGAGATTTTGGTTTATCTTGCTCCTCTCTTTGTAGTCCCTTGAGGTTCAGCATTAAATTGTTTATTTGAGCTTGCTCCATTTTCTGGATGTAGGTCTTCAATGCTATGAATTTTCCTTACAGGATTGCTTTAATTGTGTCCTATAAACTTTTATATGTTATATTGGGGTTATCGCTTAGTAGTAAGAACTGTTCAATTTCTTCTCTAATTTCTTCTGTGACCCATTGGTTGGTCAGTGGAGTGTTGTTCAGTTTCCATATGTTTGTGAGGATCCGGGGCTTTTCATTTTGCTATTCAGCTCCAATTTTAGGGCACTGTGGTCTGACAGAATACAAGGGATAACTTCAATCCCTTTGCACTTGCTTATACCTGTTGTATGAACCAGCATATGGTCTGTTTTGGAGAATGATCCATGAGCAGCTGAGAAGAATGTAAATTCTGACTTTGTGGGGTGAAATACTCTGTAGGCATCTATTAGGCCATTTGCGGTACAGTCAGCTTTAGCTCAAGTATTTCCTTATTGACTTTTTGTCCAGTCAATCTGTCTCTTTGTGACAGTGGGATATTGAGTTCCCCTACTATTATTTTATTGGAGTTTATCTGGTTTTTCATGTCCATTAATGTTTGTTTTATGTAGTTGGGTGCATTAGGATTTGGTGCATAGATATTTAAGATTGTTATTTCTTTCTCTTGGATTTTTCCCTATACTAAAAGATAGTGTTCATCTTTATCTCTCTTTATCAGGTTTGGCTTGAAGTCTAGTCTGTCTGCAAATAAGATCTCCACTCCTGGTTTTTTATTGTTTCCTGTTGCATGGAGTATTGTTTTCCAACTCTTTACTTTCAGTTCATGGGTTTCTTTCTGAATTAGGTGTGTTTCTTGTATGTAGCAGATTGTAGGATCTTTCTTTTTGATCCATTGTGCCCGTCTGTATCTCTTAATTGGTGCACTGAGTCCATTGATATTAATAGTTATGACTAATATAGGCAAATTTAGTGTTGCCATGTTTTCCTCTTCTTGGCTCTGTTATTCTACTTTTGTCCTTTTCCCATCAGTTTCTTTTTTGTCCCATGGGTTGACTCTGTTAGGTATCCTGGATTTGTAACTTCCCTTATTTTTCTCCAAAATATGCTTTAGAAAGTTTTGTTGCACAGGTTTCGTGTTTGTGAAGTTTTTCAGGTGTTCTTTGTCATGGAAGTATCTTATTTCCCCATCAGTTTTGAAGGATAGTTTTGCAGAATACATCAGTCTGGGTTGGAAGTTGTTTTCTTTTAGGGCTTCAAAACTTCCCTCCAGGCTCTTCTTGCATTGAGTGTTTGAGTTGAAAAGTCTGCTGTGATCCTGATGGACTTCCCTTGGTATGTGATTGTTTTCTTTTCTCTGTCTGTTTTCAGTAGTGCACTCTTTTTTTGTATATCTGGTACTTTCATAATTATATGCCTAGGTGTAAACTTTTTCATGTCACAGGCATGTGGAGTTCTATATGCTTCATATATTTGTATATCTAATTCTTTTCCCTTTCCTGTGAAGTTTTCTCACATTATCTCTGTGAATAGTTTTTTAATGTATTTTGCTTTGTCTTCTGCTTCCTCAGTGACTCCAATCAATCTCATGTTATTCTTCTTTGAATCATCTAGGAGATGTTGGATTGATTTTTAATTATCCCTTGCTTTTTTCCATAGATTATGGTTTTCGTGTTCATTGACTGAGACCCTGTCTTCTAAGTCTGAAATTCAATCTTCTGCCAAATTCATTCTATTGTATAAACTTGTATATATACAAGTTTATATACTTCTATTGTATAATCTTGATTTCCTGGACCTCTGCTTATAGGTATTTAAAAGGTTCCGTTGCTTTTGCTATCTTGGATTCTATCAACTCGATGATTTCCTCTTTAGCTTTATTGATCATAGTGTTGACTGTGTCCAATAACTGATCTCAGAGATCAGTTCTGATTTCCATTTTTCTAGATTTCCTTTGGTTACCATTTCTGAGGACCCTGGAGACTGGCCTTCAAACTTCTCTATTTCCCTTTCCCCTATTTTACCTTGAGGTGAGGATCTTTGTATCTGAGACTTTGAATGTTTCCTCATCTCTGAGTTTTTGTCATTGCTGTTGTACCTGCCCTATTGTCTGGCAATGTTTGTTGCAAGTCTCTTTCTTCCTAAAATTTAGGACCCTTAAAATATCAGTGTTTCCTGGGTTGTTCTTTACAGAGTGTATTGGGACCTAAAAAAAAATCCTAGTTCTGGTACCCCATATGAGGCTCTCAAACAATACAGTCAGAACATCTTCTCCCATCTGCTTACAGGCAGGAACGCTCTGGCTCCTGCACTGTTGCAATGGCACTGCCTGAGGTTCCAATAGGCCTGCCTACCCATCAATACCGAGCCCCTGGGTCCACTTTTTCAGTTATCCTGTAGGCCAGTAGGCTGCAGCCCCTGTGCAGCTGCAGTGGTACTGGCTGACGTTTCAACAGACCCACCTACTCACCAATACAGAGTCCCTGGATATGCTTGCGCAGTTGACTGGGAGAAAGGCAGGCTCTGGCCTTGCTTGGCTGTGATGGCGCTGGCTTCTGCTTCCCAGGTTCTGCCCACTGTTATACTCAGTCCCTGGGTGTCTTCCAGTGTGGTCCTGGAGGCCAGCAGGCTCTGACCCTGGCATGACTGCAATGGCGCGGGCCACTGTTATACACAGTCCCTGGACACTCTTCCTGGGTGCTCTGACCTCAGCATGACTGCAATGGCACAGACCACCACCTCCGCGGCCCTTCCAGCTATTATACACAGTCCCTGGACACTCTTCTGGCCTCAATTATTCTTAATGATCGAAGCTATAACAAATAAAACTTGGATCTGGAAGATGAAAAGTCCCCAGCTACTTCATCAATGAGGATTAGCCTGAAACACTGCCAATTTCATCACCCACACTCCAGTGTCTTAAGGAACTTATACTTCCTTAACTGGATGGTATCAATATAGCAGACCTGGAAGACTGGCATGAATGACACATGCTACAGGGACTAGAGATAGTTTTTATTTCTAAGAGACTCTGAAAGAGGAGTATACAAATCAAATAATAGAAAATTTTCTTTACTCAAAGTATTTACTAAATTTTTAAAAGAGACAAAAATGATGACTTTAAAGAAAGACAGATTACTAGACATATGGTTATAATAAGCCAACATAGATTCAGAACAGCACATGCTATAAAATATAAATATCAAGGCCAGAGATTGAGTTCAGTGGTTCTGGCGCCTGTCTTGCAAGTGCAAGGACCCAGGTTCGATCCCTGGTAACCACATACAACACTGGGTGTGGAGACTCATGCCCAGTAGCAATTAAAACCACATACCACATGCCAGGCGTGGTGGCTCATGCCTGTAATTTCAGCACTTGGCTGGCAGAGGCAGGAGGATTGCTGTGATGTGAGTTTGAGGATGAGCTCAGGGCCAGCTTCAACTACAAAGCAAGACCCTTTCTCAAAATACATATATACATACATACATACATACATACATATATACATATGTGTGTGTAGATTATTATTATTTGTGAATGCTATCTACAGACCTGAAAGAATAGCTGACTCATTTTGAGAACTCTTTAGGACATAGCCATTCAGAGGGCTCCTTTCCTAGGTTACCTGGACTCTCACAGGCCTTCAGTTGAAACCATAGTTCATAGTACAATCATTATATGAATCTGGAGGTGGCACACGTCAACTTTCTCACACTGCAAGCGCTGAAATTCAGTCACAGGGCTACACCTAACTATGAGCAAAATTAAGAGGTATATTCTAGCTATAGGACCTAGTTCAAAGTGAAAATACGATGATCCTGTTCATAAAGCAATATACAAATGCTAATATACTAAACTATAAAGTTTTTTATTTTCTTCTTTCTTCCTCATCTCTGTTATACTGAGATTTGCTATTAATTTTAATATAAAATGTTATAAGCAAAGATTTAAAATTTTAAATTATCAGCATGAATTTTTCAACTCATTTCATAGTGTGTAATTTCCACTTTAAATGCAGGTAAAAGTACTTAATTCATATGTAGAACCACTAATCATGTAAACAATGTGTTTCGTAGGTTGTACAAAGCATATTTTTGTTCTTACAGGAAAATTAGAATACTGTTCAAAATGAGCTCTACTACTTTTACTTCACCTTTTTGCCACAGGAACATTCTACTAGTACTGTGCCGTTAGCTGACCAGTGAGTAAGAGGGAGCAGAAATGTAGCTCCTCTTTCTTTTCCACTTCTGGCTGTGAGACTCACTGTACTCCCAGAGACTGTGGGGAAACCCAAGACTGTGTGCTTAACAGACACTGATTGCATGTGGCTCCTTTGTTCTACAACTCATCAGACATCATTTACAAAGCAAAACTACAAATAAAAATTATGAAGAAGTTTTAAGATGGTGACAGCACAGTACTAAATTAAGCACAGGCCTGTCTGAGCATGGAGCTCAGTGCAACTACACAGGTTGTGTATTCACAAAGCTAGCCTTTCTAGCTATGTGTCCAGAAGCACATCAAGATGGATTTGGTTTCAGAAAAGTAGAGTTTTATGAAAGATTCAATGCCTGAAAAAACTTGAGTACACTAACTATATGATTTTTGTGCTTTATCTGTCATTACAATTTTAATCACACAAAACACTTGGCATAATAACTTTGCAAGAATTATCCTACTTGTACAACACTGAAGGACATGTTATTATCATCCCTAACATGCAGAGGAACAAACTGATATTCTCAGAATATATTTCCACAGCCACAGAGCTACAATTACTAGAGAAATGTCTATTTCACATCAAAACTCTTACTCCTTATGATAATAGAGCTACTGTACATAGATCACAAGTAATCAAATTAAATCATTTTAAAATATAATTTTTAAAGAAAAAATATGATGATTAAAAATGAAACAAAGCTTATGTTTATAGGGGGTAGGGCCAAGAGTAGGGGAATGGGAAAAAATGAGAATTAAGTTGTGTCATGTACTTATACAGAATCTCAGTGCTGATTGTGATCATGTGTATAAAAAAGGAACCAGTAAAATAAATTTTAAAAAATAAAATACAATTTTACCACCTACCACATACTTATTCTCTTTGTAATTTTTCTGATATTTATAATTTTATAACTAATTAAAGGCAATTTAATATATCTTAAACTTTATGCACGACTTTCACTCTAACAAAGTCAAACCTAACTCCAGACAGGAAACATTACCTATTTCTACAAAGGCAATAAAAGAATGTCCAACTATTGCTTGACTATTCCCAGTGAAGGAAAATCCACTTATTCTAAGGTAAGCATTCCTCTTGTACAATGACCCGAACAAAGCCAATTTGAATTAAATCAAGTGTTATAAAAATGTTAGATTGTACAATTCCTTCACAGAAAGTACTATCCCCAAATAAAAGTAGGCTAAAGAAATATATTTATTTTAGGAAATATCTAGGAAAGAATAGTATTTAGGAGACATGGAAAAATTATTTTCTTCCTTTGTTAGAGTGGTACAGTTTAATAATTTCACAAGGAGAAGACAGACCATAAGGCTGAGCACTGGGGGCAGGTACCTGAGCCTGCAAGACCCTCAGGCTCCAGTGTACGGGCCTGGCCCTTGGATCAGCATTGAGAGGGTGTGATGAGTGGAAAAAACTCAGTGTAGAGTCCAAACCACATCTAGGTTCAAGTCTCTCCTCCCTTACTTCTCTGATATCTCACTACCTATTTGAAGTTAAAATAAAAATCAGTGTTCTCTGATTCTCTGTTCCCTCCTCTGGAAATTGAAAATAACAATAAAAACTTTATACAACTGTTACAAGAATCACAAGAAATCAGCTGATATATGTAAATGTTCTCCTCAATAGCAAGGTGCTGCATGAATATGTGAAGGGCTTAATAAGCTAGAGATCAGAGACTACCTAAAAGCAGAGCAAAAGAAAAGAAGAATGAAAGACAGTGCAAAGGATAAATGCTGAAAGAAAGAAAAAATTTTCTGCATTCTGAATGTATTAGACACTGATGGATTCCAGTGTTGTGGTAAGGGATCATTTTAAAGTAAGTTAGAATACAAAAGTAGAACGTGTGATCCAGATTTCAGCAAGCGCTTCTCACTAGAATTTGGAGGCAGAAGATCTGGGTTTATCATTTATTTGACGTTTTCTGTGATTTTAGTTAATGAAATGACCAATTTGAGTTTCTTTTGCTTCACTTGTAAAATGGGAATGATAAACATCTATCTTCCTAGATCGTTGATGAGAATTGCAAAAGCATCTGTGGAAATATATTTTGAATATGTTAGTGATTAGTGTGATGCTGTTGATAAATACAGATGGTCTGGTAAAATTACTAGTAGGATAACAATTTAGTAGGCTGTGCAAGGCTACAATATTGTGCTGGTACCTAATGATACATGATGCATGAGCCAGGAAGCAACAGAGCAAAGATTGGGATGAGGAACCTTGGGGAAAACATATTTATTTCCTATAGAAATTACAGTCGAGACTTTGGTTCAGAGAGAAGTTGAGAGACAGAGACAGAGAGAGAGAGGGAGAGAAAGAGAGGGAGAGGAGAGGGAGAGGGAGAGGGAGAGGGAGAGGGAGAGGATCCAATGCCATCAGGTCAGGCAATGCTCCAGACTTTCAGATTGCAAATATACACTTGGAAGTCATCATTTCTGTTTGACAAATGCAGCCATAAACCTGAAGCAGGACAGTCAAACATAATTAAGGGCTACAGGCTGTTCTTTAATGAGAAACAAGTTTTCTATTTTTTTATATGCAATAGGTTTGAAATGTAGCCCAAGAACCTTGCCAAATAAATATGGACAGAGAAGTGGTGTCTTTAGTATTAGATTTATCACTCTTTAGATTACTTGGACATCTCCTTCAGTTTTCCCCTAGTAAACAGGGACTAATCGCAAAGTCACAAAATGTGGGCTCTTCAGAAGCGTTTGCTTCCTTGCTTGCTGTACAGCAGTTTCTTTCCTCTGGAGAAGAGGATTCAGTCTTTCCTTTGGTAGAATTGACTCTTCAACTCTATGTACTATTGATAGATCGTAAATAAAGAGATTATTTGTCTCTCAAGGAAAAGGGCGAGTGGTTTGTGGTTCATGCTTCACCAATGAGATATTCTGTGCATGTGAAAGGAACTGAAAAGATGTTAAAAGCTGACTCACTCAACAATCCAATCCAATAGGATGTTGATATTGTCTTACTACCTGGATTTTCTAAGAGCTCCCATTTCCAGATTCTTCTAAATGTGGTTCTGTACATGCTCCTTTGAGTTTATAAGTCAATGAATACACTTATAAGATTTTCATAATTTTATGTTTTATATTTAGGTTTTGGATCTATTCTAAATTAACTTCTAAGTATAGTGTATGTTCACAAATAGAAATTTAAAATCAAATGTATAGCATCATCAGTATAGTTAATAATACTTCTAGAAATTTACAAAAAAAGTGGATCTCATATGCTCTTATACAACCAATGGAAAGCAAAATAAAACAATTGTGTAAGGTGACAAAATATCAATTAGCTTAACTATAGTGACTATGTCACAGGGATGCATACATCAAGCTATCTTGTAATAGACCATAAACATATACAGTTGTTGTTCTTCAAAAAGAAAGAGACAAGGCAAGTGTGGTCATACACACCTGTATTTCCAGTACTCTAGGAGGCTGAGGCAAGGAGATGGCAACTTTGAAGCCAGCCTGGCCAGCCTGGCAACTTAGTGATTTAATAAGATGCAAGCTCAAGATGAAAAAAAAAAAAAAAAGAAAAAAAACCCAAGAAATTAAAGTCTAAGGATGTAGCTCAGTATGAAGGCGCTGCATTCAGTCAGTAAAGGACGGAGGGGGGGGGATGGAGAGGGAGAGAGAGAGGGAGAGGGAGAAGAGGGAGAGGCAGAGGGAGAAGGAGAGAGAGAGGGAATAGGGAGAGAGAGAGGAAGAGAGAGAGAGAGTTTGAAAAAAAAGCTATTGAAAAGCATGGATTATGACTGGAATATTAGTTTTAGCTTACAGCTACGACTGCAATCCTGGCTGCCTCTGCTTCCATATAGTCTCAAATAGAGAATTAACCCTTAAAGATTCTGGAGGGAAAGTCACAACATCCTGTCCTGTGTGGGGTTCTTTGAGAAGTCCTGTGTCATTGTCTTTCTAGGACACTGAGATCTGCCTGGAAGGAAATGTGGCCTAAAATTATACAGACACTTTTAAAGCTGTGTAAGGGAGCTTGAGTCTCTTTAGTGATAGCCAGCCCTCTAGGTGTTTATGAATTGAGTTTGTAAGTCAAGGGTCCACTGGAGTTCATATGAGCTTATGCCTGAGGTCTGTCAACATTGAGCCTATATAATTGTAGCACATATAAGAAGATCTGAAACATGAGCCAGAGATGTTGATTGAGTAAAAGACTTAAGGCTTTAGAAACAGAACAGGAAGAACTATATCACACCGTCCCTTGTGTACCCTGTGACAATTACACTAGATTGTGCTTCATTTTCATCTTCCGTCAAAATATGACTGCCCATTAAAATTCAATAAAAACAAGCATAGAAGTCACTTTCTTGGTTAACTACAAATAGAGCCACAGATGTCACTTTCATGAATGCCTGAGAACTTGCTGACTTTCCAAAATTCCTCTGTCTTACTCAGTCCACCCTGCCATCTCAGGGTCTCATAAGCTCTTCTGATATTATGTTTTAAAACAGATACAAGTTCACAAAATTGAATGTGTGTGATTTCTGAAGGTTTGTGTTTGATACGGAGAGCAAAAATTATCTTTCATTATTTTTATTAGGACTTGCTAATTAGTAAGGTTTAGTGTTTTGTACTTACCAGGCTTTTATCTTACTGTGGCTATAGGTTCAGTCCCAGATGCTTGATGGTTCATTTCAAGGAGGAGGCGTCCTTCAGCATTTCACACATAACAATCTTATAGGTAATTGTCAATTTACAAAGAAAACAAGTGAAAATGAGCCAGATGACTCACTTTTATCAGAAAATGAGCCACACTTCTATATCTCTGCAACTCTTGGGCAGAGGGAGGGAAGGTATGAGGTCTGTGATGAAAGATTTCTTTGAGACAGTAAAAACATATCTAAAGTGGATCAGCAGAAAAAATGTACCCAGACCTTGTGTTTTCTGATGTGAACGGACAATTTAGTGGCACAATGGCTTGTATTCACAAGATGTCAAGCTATTAAAAGCTTTTTTCAGGCTTTTTGAAATGTCTCTCTAATTAGAAATTAAAGCTGAAAGAGTGATAGTATCAGAGATTTTCCCCTTACTCTCTTTAGAATCAGAAACAAAATCCCTGAATACTCTTTTGTGTCTGGAATTGTTGACCGCTTCTGGAGGCTTGAGGGAATTTCTCTATGTGGCCATTTAGAGGACTCAATTTAGGTGGGAAAGGTTGGGACCTGTCAGCTAATCCATCCTCCCTGGGGAAAGTTCAAAAGAAAGAAGAGAGATAGCAGTGCTGGGCAGTAGCACTTAGGAAGTACTGTTCCCCTGGGCTCTGAAGTTGCTTCACTCTGACGACATCCTCGTTTCATTTATTGAGCAACTCCACCACACAACTGATCAAGTAGTAAGGCAAATGCAATTTCAATCCTGAATCATAAAAGAGAGGGCAGAAAGAAATGGTAGAGAAAGATGAGACTGTGTGAATCCAATCTACCTAATCATGCAGGAACTCAAGGTCAGCTCCAGAAAGCCAGACTTTTGTGGGCTTCCTGAGGAAGTACGAAACCTAAATGACCCACTATGGAAAGACAGTAACTAAAAACTCAAATGATTTCTCTTCCCAGTAAATAAGCTGATTATCACCCTGCAGTCTCACCTGTGAAAATACAGTACATTAGGACAGAAATCCATATAGGCTTTCAGAATGCATTTCAGATGCTGAGGCTTACGGCCTTTGAATCAGTAGTGTGGCCTGGTCTCTGGGACCCACTCTGCAACTAGCACAGATCCTGGCTGTCTCATTAATCATTGTGTCCCCACTCCTGAACTGTGCCTGAAATACAGCCGAC
The DNA here is from genome assembly GCA_004026965.1 of Petromus typicus. Classification (NCBI taxonomy): domain Eukaryota; kingdom Metazoa; phylum Chordata; class Mammalia; order Rodentia; family Petromuridae; genus Petromus; species Petromus typicus. Next base: position 69,049 of record PVIR01004344.1, on the reverse strand, counting down.
TCTCAAAATCTGCATAATGAGTAAAGAAAAGATGGATTGAAAATAAAACAAACCTGAAGTTATCAACATGGGCTCTGTGACTCTTTGTTCAATTTAATTAGCACTCTGGCTGCTTCTTTCAATTTCAACTTCTTATTTTATTTAGTTTGGTAAACTGGAGGTAAATGTCAAAAGTTTTTGTTTTGCATTGTACATACAGAAAGAAGACATATATCATGCATACAATATTATTATCTTTCCTGCTGTTTGCTTCCATCCAGATGTGAGACGTCTCTACTCTTCTATGTAAAGTATCCCTACCTGCTGCTCCAGAATGCAGGCATAGCCTCATTTCTAGGGTAAAAATACCATAGAGGATCACACCAGTCAACTTCTATTGGGAAGACACACCCAGGACAAAGTAATAACAGAATGTAGAAGGTGTCCTGGCCATCTCTCTTGTTGGCTTCTGTGCTGTGGTGTGTCAGGTAAGGTTTATGAAAGGAACAGTTTTAGTTCACTAGAAGTGTGAGGATGTTATTCCAGTGAATGATTGAAGGCCTAGAGCTCCTGCAGAGTCCTGGGACAGTCTACAGCAAGAAATCAAAGTTGGTCTGTGTTGGAAGAATGAAGACAGACATCCAAATGTCATGGTGAAGTTCAGAGTTCCTGTAAGGAAGCAAAAGTGAGACATCTTTCTTTCCTTTTAATTCCATCTAGACTGTAAGCCCATGTAGGTTAGTGTTACCTACTTCCAGGATGGGTTGTCCTCCTTCAGTAAATCAGTCATTCAGAACCAGGCTAAATAAGCCAGATAAGTATTTCTTTTTCAAGTTGACACCATGAGTAACCATCACATGTGAGGACTCACCCACTCTTAATGTAAAGCATCTACCAAGGCTTGTCTTTCCTCTCCCACGTCTGACTCTTCTCTCCTTATCCCAACTTCCATGGTGTCTTTACATTCTTCATTTCTTTTTACATAGCCAGAGTGACTTCACCTTTTTTCCTATGTCTAGATCGTCCTCTCCTAGCAGCCTACAGAGAGGTTGTCAAGCTTCCCCATTGGGTCTCTGTTGCGTGTACTATATAAGTTTCTAGCCCATACACATCAGAGTGTAGATCAGATAGAAAGCTTCAGGAGGTCACTTAGAATCCTTTAAACTTCTCTTTCACAGAAAATTTCTGTCTCCATCTGCTCTGTCTTGACAGCACTGTGTTCCTCCTAAATTTATCTGACACTGTTCCTCCACCGAGGCAACAGTGCAGAAGAACGTTACTAAAAGGTCTGTGCTGCCTGTTACATAGCAGTGAATTATTTAATACGTTGGTTTATTGTCAGTTAGGGTAGTGTAGTGATGAACAGCCTGGACTACTGAGCCACCTGAGCTTGAATTCCACATATTTCATTGATGAGTTCAAAATTTGGGCACAGGGGGCTGGGAATTTGGCTCAGTGGTTCAAGCACCTTCCTTGCTAGTCCAAGGGTCTGGGGTTTGATCCCCAGTAACCACATACAACAATGCTGGGTGTGAAGACTCACACCCACCAGCAATCAGAACCACATACCACAGTGATGGGCATGGTGGCTCACAAGTATAATCCCAGCACTTGGGAGGCAGAAGCAGGAGGATTGCAGTGAGTTCAAGGCTGAGCTGAGGGCCATCCTGAACTACAAAAAGTGAGGCCTTGTCTCAAAAAAAATTTTTTTGGTACATGATTTTCTCTGTATCTTAGCTTAATTATCTATAAAATGGCAATAATTTTATATATGTGTGTATATATATGTATGGGTATATATATATATATAATATTATATATTACATTATATTATATATCCTATAGGAATTGTGGTTATGGAATGAGTATAGTTATATGTCGATAGGTAGACAGACGGATAAAAAGAGCGAACTTTGACATATGGAAGCTTATTTGACATATTCTCCAGTAGCACATAAAAAAATTCGCAGAGCACAAACATCAAACAAGATTACTCTAGGTCCATGATAAAGTAAGACAAAGTAAAGCCATATCATAATTTTGTCTAATAACAGGTTTTGTAAAGGTTTACTGTGCAGACATAGTGTGTCGAACACCTTCTTTGCTAAGTGACAGCCTCCTCCTCACTGGTGAAAGCTCTACCCTGACTCTCATTTCCATTCTCCATAGAGAAGATTTAATGAGCTATTTGACCATAGAATTGGCCTGCTTTTTCTTCTTTTTTTTTATAAAACAACTTCTTTCTTCCTTAGGCTTTAACAAAAGTCTTTCAGTTAAACCTTATATACTTTATTAGATTATTTATAGTATGCTCTTACTGAGATGCCCCAAAGTCTCCCATGATGTTTATTCTCCTTTGCAACAATGCTAATAAACCAAATTTCCTTGTCCTCTGCTACAGCTGTAGTCACTAAGACATTGATGATAGACAGTAATATGTAGACACATATATGCATATATAAATATATAAATAGAGCAGTGCCTGAAATACAGTAAGTGGTTTAAAATCTTTCCTATTGTTATCATTATTATTACTACACAATTTGAGACTATTAAATGGAGGAATGAGAAATTATGTGAAATGTAAGAAGCAATAAAGGGATCTAAAAGGTCAGGTTTATAAACCTAATAATAATACAATATGTAACTATAATGGGAAGTCAGTCAAGGAATGAGACAACTTTGTGACACAGGACTCATTGAAACAGTGGTCAGTAAAACAGGTAACACAGAAGCATGCCACACAAGAAATTAGAAAGCACTGTATTAAAAACAAGAGCACCATCACACAGAATAGTATGCAAAATTTCAACTATTTCTCCACAATCTCCATCAAATTCTCAGACACCTTCAGAAATAAGATGAAGTTTACTCTCTGTTCATATACCGTGAGTTCATGAAGGACAAGAACATTCCTGAAACCCTGAAAAATCCTCTGCAGTTCAATGTTCTGAAAGCTTTGGCATTTTGTGTGTAGCTGGAAAGCACAAATATGTTTTTGCATAGCAACCATATCACTGTCATTTGGCATTCCTAGTATGGCCCCATGACAGTCATCTACAGTGTAAATTCAAGTCACATCCCAGCCATTTTGCTATCACTCTTACTATAAAGTCACCTTGCAGGTTTCCTCTACTAGGCTATGACAATTTTTCACCTTTATTGCTAAACTGATTTGTTTTCCATTTGCTTATTGATGAATTTTGCTGTTAACCAGAAGTATTTCTTCAGTGGCTAGTAATAAGTCTGGGTAATCTTTACAGGACAAATCTTCGGAGTCCACAGGAATAACAGGTAAAACTAATAAGGATTCTGCTTTCATTGTTCATTCTCCATCTTCTGTTCTAGATACTTACAAATTTATTCCACTGATAAGAGTAGCTTCCTCACCACAGAGCAATGGAGAGTGAAAAACAGTATGTCTGTGTCTATTATTTATTCGTCCACCAGTCACATGGATGAAAAATGCTCCCCATTAACACCAGAACAGCAATTTTTTATGATAATTGCACCATTGCTTTCTTTACTGTTCACCTCATAGTGTGTTACATGCAGAAAACAAATGGTGGTTTGGTAATTAGTTATTAGTGACTCCCCCAGAGCATGGGTGTGGGATTCAAAACACATACTTTCTGACTGTAGAATCTGAAAAATAGCATCTATGTTATTGGAATGAAACGGGCACACTGGAATTCAATTCAAATGATACACACACACACACACAAGTATGTTCTATATGTAAATAATCCTGGGTATGGCTTATGCCCTATGCATTTTTAAGTTTAGGTATAACTCTAACAATCGTATGAAGGGGATATTTAAGATAACAAAAATATTTAAGTGACTCTTGTTTTATGTCTGTAATACAGTTTGTTAGTGTATCTAAGTCCTTCTTGTGAAATGTCTAAGGTTTAGTATACACATACACTAAACAAAAACAAACAAACAAAAAACCACGTACAGTTTCTTTAAACACTATACATATAATTAAAAAAAAACATTCTGGAATATTTTAGTCTTATCTTCCTCATACAATGGCCAGATTTTCTAAGCATTTGACTAGAGACTCGGGCAATACCTTTATCTATAGTTTTTTAAAAATTTTGTCTCCCTTTATAAATTTATTCTTCTTATAAGCATTACAATATCTCTTTAACATTACATTATATCCCCTAAATTCAGCTACTCTGTTTTTTGAAGTAGGCATGATCCTCAAATTAACTATATGTTTCATTTGCCAAAAGATACTATGTGGCACGTGCAGGAGACACAGATCATTCACATAATTGCACCCAGCAGTGTCCACTTCTATTACAAAGTTTTGCACTCGCGTGTATTCTCAGTTGGCCAAAGGAAAGCTCTAGGTAAATCTCTGCGTGGGCAGTCATTTCTTCAGCTGGAAGAGCTTTCCTGACTCACACCTGGAGAATCACCTGTGTCAATAAAGTATAGATTCCAGGGGCTGGAGATGCACCTTAGTGGTGCTGTTCCCCCCCCCCCCAGCAAGTATAAGGTCCTGAGTTTGATCCCTAGTTCCACCAATAAATAAATAAATAAATAAATAAATAAATAAATAAATAAATAAAATAAAACAAAGTAAATTCCAGGATGAGATAAGCATACCTACACTAGAGGCCACAAAAGAGCATGGTAGAAATGAAGAATAATTTCTCAAAGAAATCCAATAAGGCAAAAAATCATTTCCGCTTCTCATACAGTGCCATGAGAAGAAAGGATTAGGAAGTTTCCTGTATAATGAGAGGACAATTAGAACAAGTTTCATAGTGCCTTGTCATTTATGATTGAGCAAGGTCAATGTGATTAAGGCTCTTCCATTATTTATAAGTTTGTATGTAATTACCGTAAATTGTAGGTGTTTTGTATGTTATATTATAATTCTTGGGGATGTTATTTCAGTTCCTCTTGATGTATGCATCTGTTTTCTCTCAAATTTTCACTCATTAAACCAGAAATACACACTGTGTGCCTTGACATTAATCAAAATAAAGAGCAAAATAATTTTTAGCACAATGAAGTTATTTTAAAAATCCACCATGCAATGAAAGGCATAGTTTCATTCTCTATCCTTTATAATTTTTAAAACAGTTTATATAACATTTTCAAATTGTATCTTCTTGCAAATGACTCTTTTGGTGGCCACTTAGAATTAAACACAAAACTGCTCTGATTAATTCCAATGTTCGTGGTTAAATGAGTCAGTGGGTAAATTAGTAATATCCCTAAACATAGGAGGGAGCAGTGAGGAAGCTCTCCACTAAATGTGTGTGACTAACATTTCCACATTGCTGGGGAGTTCTCATACACCATATGTTTCTGATACATAAAAACTCAGTTAAATGATCAGCTACAAGAATCACTGTGGAATAAATATCAACACAGAAAAGTATGTGATAATTATACTGCAAGTGTAAAACCAGAGGTAAACATCATTTCATGCCACCTACATGGATTGAGTCAATCTACAGAAAAACTAAAAAATATTTTTTAAAAATAATATACTCCCTGGAAACCTCTTCCCTTATTTATTACTAGTTTTTGTCAATTCATCTAGAACACAATTCAATAAATTGAAATATACATTTTAGTAAAAAGATCAGAAATCGGGGTGAGAGTTAGGAGGTTAAATTGGAAGTTTGGGCTATGATTTCAGCATTCTACTCTGAAGGATAAGAAAGAAGTTGAATCAAAAGCTTCACTGCCTTTCCAAGGGTGGTGGTACAAAGAAGCCTGAGGCAAGAAGATCGTCATGAGTCTGAAAGTAGCCTGAGCTACATAGCAGAGCCTGTGTCAAAAATAAAATTTTCCTGCCTTGGAATTGTATTTCCAAACCCTCAGACTACAAAGAACATAATATATGCCATGGGCATGTTGGAGACAGAGCCAGGTGATAGAAACTGTCAGTTCTACTGAGGGAACCTGCCTTGGAAGAGTTCCATCTAATTGGTCCATTGAAAGGGCTGATAACTCATTCACAGATCAACATATCTGAAGTTTTATCATTGCTACTGAACTAAGAATGTTAAAAAGAGGTCATCCAACATTTTTTATTTCAATTATAAATACAGCCACGATCATAGAGGCTTGAGCAATACTAGCAGAAGGAAACTTAAAAAAAAAAATTAGAATAGCAGATGGCGTCTGTCATGGTCACAAGGAAAACAGCATCAGTATGGAATATTCCAAGTAGGATCTTCCCTCTCAAAAAGTCTCAGACATCATGTCATTTCATCTTTCTGATATATATTACTTATGAAATCTACATTTATTATTAATTGATATTCAGAATTCATTAGTGTCTTGTTAAGGAAATGTCTGATAGTTAACTAAGGAGAAAAGATAAAATTTTATTGGTAAGTGTCAATACAAATCTCAAGCCAATCAATCTTATTCAGTATTAATCTAACAATAAAATAATGGGTATCACTGCTATGAATTCATCATACACATTCAGTATTCTGTCCACATTCCACCCAAGCACAAACACATCTAAGTTCTGGTTCCTGCCAGCTGCTGGTCCTACTGTCAGGTTTTGTCACAGGCTACTGTCAATCTGGTAACTCCTTATCTCTCTTTAATATTTAGTTATTACAAATTACAGCTATTTGGTACCTCATATATTTTCAAAGTACTTGATTCACACACCAACTGATAGCCCTTTGTATAATATTTTCTGACAGATATATGTTCCCATATGTTCTTTTGACTATGAATTTCATTGGAAAAGAAACCTACATATGATAAATCAATTCCTATAATAAAGTCTTCAATCAAGACATCTTAACTTCTTTGACTTTTAATTGAGGGAGGAGTGATGTTGAGGAGAAAGACTTCATATTTCTATCTTTTTGTAGAGTTTCTTAGAATGGCAAAACCAAGTTCTTACTCTAGAAAGAAATAAAAGAATGGTCAAGATAGTTCATTGAAATACACTGGGCACACACAACAGAGGGTGCACATTAACACACACAAGAACATTCATGAATGTACTTAGTTCCGAGAACATTGTACATAGAAATGAGAGCTGCAGACTAAAACTGAACATTCACTCAGGGCAGCTAAGTAGAGCTGTGTCACTTGTCAGAGTAACCAATGAATAAAATCTCAGTTCTGGATCAAATGCAATCTTTTAAATTTTTGATCATGGTACACAAGATTAGCTATCAAAAATTATTTTAAATGTCCCTATTTCAGAACTCCTAAAACAACTAATGAAATCTCATACTGGTTTTGATTTCTGTAAGAGTCCACATTATCTTGTACAGGTGCAAAAAGAAAAGCATGACCTTTTCTTTAATGTATAGTGCATAAAAACTGATGACTAACACAGAACAGCACAGTTGTCAGAACAAAGTAGTTCATTTTCTTGGAACTAAACTAGGGAAAGTAAGAAATCTATAATACTTATAAGCATTTGATATTTTTCTCCTTTTTAAAAATCAGTTTTATTGGTACATTTTATATACACATTATGATCACAGTCAACATTGGGAATTTGTATTGGTATATTACACAACTTAGTACTCATTTTTCCCATTGCACTGCCTACCCTACAATCCCCTGCCCACTATATACATAAGCTTTGTTTTCTTTCTGTTGTTGTTGTTTTTGCTTGGTATCTTTCTTCTGTTGATACAGTCTTGGCATATTCCATTTAAAATAAGATCTCATAATCAGCACACTTGAAAGTGAGTAGCAGTAGTCTTAGCAGTCATGAAAGTCCATATGCTTCTTTATGACTGAGCAAGAAGCTCATTTTTTTCATTACCAGGAATTTTTTGATTTTCAGGAAAAAGTGGTCAGGAATAAACAAAAGGTCATTCTGAACAGGCTCAGGACTCTCTTAAGTATGTGATAGATGGACATTAGGGAGTTTTTACACAGTCTAGAACGCCTCCTCAATTTCTTTCACAAGCATTCCACTTAGAATCTTTCTTTGCTCTCTTTCTTTTCAAAGTTACCAATGACCTTCCGGGGTCAGTTACTGTCCCTCTTCCTTTCTGTATCCATGCTCACTGGCTGGGTGATCTTGCCTAGTCTTAGGGCTACAAGTACCATTTGCACGGAATGAGTATCAAACTTATGGCTCCAGAATTGGCTTCTTTCACAAATGCTAGATTCATCTATGCTCTACCAATTTGAATATCCACTTTCATATCTAATAAAAATCTCAAATTTAATATGTTGATAGCTGATTTTTTTTCTGATCTTTACTCATACAGAAACACATTTTGTCTTCACTCTTTTCTTTGGTAGGAATGCCATCTCTCTAGTTATTCAGGTCAGAAATTATGGAAATCTCTGACTTATTTCTCTGATTCCTATATCAAATTCCGCTAATCCTTTTGATATTATTTTCTTAATATTAATGCACACAACCAACCATTCTGAACAGGTCTAAGGAAGGAAAACACAGTTTAGAATATTGGAATAAAATAAAATTTAAAGATTACTTCATACCCCTTCATATTTGGATTTCTATATCATGTAATGAATCATATGTTAAATAATCTACATATGTCATCTTAAATAATTGTCTTTTAGTTTATTCTTTGAACATACTAAACAAGAGAATTAAGTTTTCATTTAATGTTAGTTTTATTTTTTCTAAATGTCTTTCTTCATAGATGCTACTGCTTTCAGTTCATTATTAGAAATATTTTGCCACTAGACATTCTGGAGAACTTATTAATACAATTTATTCAATTTATGTGAAAACAATAAAGGACATATTATTTTTAGCCTACTGTGCTGTGCTTTAATGATAAATAGTAGGAAAAGAATAATCTTTTACCACTTTGAAATACATAAATATTTCTCTCTTTTTATAGAGTGAGTAAAGTGCACATGTGTCTTCTAAAATAAACACATTATTAACTTCTTTGCTAATAATAAAATTCATTGTGTATATAATGTGTATATACACGTGTTTGCATAAAATTTATTTTATATCAGATAGATATACAAATTGAAAACAGTAAGTAGAAAAAGGGTTTTCCATGTTTTAAAGCAAAATGACAAATGTCCTAAAAATATACTTTGTTTTCTCTCTCTCTCTCTTTCTCTCTCTCTCTCTATATATATAGATATAGATATAGATAGATAGATATAGTTTCCAGAAATTTACTGAGAACTGGTGACTCATTAGTGATGAGGGTAGGACAGCCACTGGCTCTCAGTAGAACTCACAGCCTAGGAACAGTTATAGAAAAAGAAATAGATAGTTATAATGCAATGTAAAACCTGCTGAAATGGGGGAGGAACAGCTTGTCACACGTACCCCAAGAAAAGAAACCAAGCACCACTTATAGGGTGTCACCTAAGGCCTCTTAGTGAAAGTAACTTGCAAAACATAACTTGAAGAATGGACATAAAAACAGCTGGTCATGGAGGAGATACACTTTTAAGCCAAAATAAAAATGTCTTTGCATAAAGGTCCAGAGGTGAAAGAGCACATCCTAAGACAGCTAGAAGCCAAAGTATTCAGAGAGAAGAAGTAGTGGGGCACCTAAAGTTAGAAAAATAAATTAGCATCCATTCTAACCAACGCAAAGAAACTTCACTTTCTAGGAATGGCAACAGAGAAACCTCAGGATGAACATGAACTATCAGGCCTGGGGGTTTCAGAAAGGTCACCTTCATGCTGTTTTGTAGAAGACATTAACATTGGAGTGATGTCAGAGGAAGTCTGAATACATCTGAACAGTATTCGACAAAATCTTTTGAGAAAAGTAATAGTAGTTTGAAGTGAAAACAACACTTGGAAGAAAGAAAATAAGAAAGAGTAGACAGGTTTGGGCCATTGCCAAATAGAATTTCTGCAGTGTGGTAGATTTTTAAATTTTAGCCCATGTTCTTTCAGCAGTGCTTTTTGAGCATCTCATCAATTCATGCAAACCATCATCTATAATCTATGATCACAAGAAGTTAATTAAATTAATTAAGGGGACATTGATAATTACTGGCACACATCAGTCCAATATAGGTCTTCTAGTCCAGCTATTATAGTTCAATGTTTTATATGCAAAAATGAAGCAATTATCTTAATAAATGAATTAATATCCATTCATCTAAAATGTTACCAAAGTGAGGTTATGAGCTAGCATGTTGAAAGTGAGCTTAATTCTGTTACCTACTTTCATATTTTACAAATGTAATTTATTTGAGCACCTTCCCCTCAAATAATTTCAGTCTTTTTGAATCAGTCTACACATACAATTGCATTTGCAGACAAGAACAGCCTAATATCTCTGGACATACAAGCCAATTTTTAATGCCATTAGCTGACAAATTTATCATATATATTAATGTGCTGCCTGAAATGGAAGGTTACTGAAATAATGACTAGGAATGTCAAAATCATGAATAAAATATGGGAATCAGTATTGCACTTTGTAAAGTTTGCTTATCAAGTCTGCAAACTAAATGCACTCTCAAAGGTGGTGCTCCCACCTTGGGTGACATAAATGAATAATGATGCTGATTTTAAAAAGGAGTGAAGACCAGATTAGCACTTTAAGTTAAATTCTGTTGGTGCTATTATCAGTTGGATCCAAATACAATGTGCTAATTTTTCTGTTTCCTTAGAATTTGTGTGAAAATAGAGGTGTCTTGTGGAGCTGAGGTAAGAAAAAAGTAAAGATAAAGTAGGTCTTTTTAAGAAGCCAAAGTATGATAGATGAAAAAGAGAATATTTTAGTTGAAGTCAAATTCTTCTTAGAACCAATGTATAGCCTAGTTTTCTAGGAGTGAGAAGCCTGGAGAATACTAGACAATTTGTTACATTCATGTGGGTTAAGAGGGAAGAAGGAGAAAAATGGAGTACTGGCCTCATTTTAAAAATGAGGTTGGAGGACTGGGGATTTAGTTCAGTAGTGCTGCACCTACTTGGAAGCTCCTGGTCCTGGGTTTGATTCGGATACAGAGGATGCTACAGAGTTTAGCATATAGAATAAATGCATAGAGATCTGGATTTGATTATTTAGGTAAACTTTGATAACACCATAAACATTTGTAATGGTTCTTCTGAAGCTCTAAAATTCATTTGAAATTTAAACATTTCAGAAACTGACATTTTTGTAAAAGAACAACGTCTTACTTGGTCAAGTAAGTATAGTCAAGCAAGTAGGTCAAACTACCTGGATACTGACCACATGCACTGAGAGGTAGTTTAATTGACATGATCTGCTGAGAAATTCAGAGAACTTGTGATGCCCTATCAGTGAAACACATTTTCTGTTTACAGGGAACTGCTCAGGGGTTTGTGTTTACAAAGGAAGCAGTAATTCATTAACTCTTTAGTTATTTTTACACATCTGACTGTTCATTTCTGAAATGATATTTTATATCAGGCAGGTGAAATAGTTATGTGCATGAGACACTGAGAAATACTTTTTTCTTTCCTTGTGGAACTAAGTACTTGTATTGTACTCTCTTTAAAAGCATCCATTTATAAGAATCTAGAGTTATCAACCCAGAGTTCTCAGTGTCAGCTCAAGGAACACCCAAAATCACTCATTTAGCTCTGTCAGTTAGTCTTCAGAGGTGCACTAACAAATAGTGTTAATTATCTACTCTAAGCTGAGATACAAGATCATTTCATCTTGATGCTTATTCCTTTAACCATTATTTATTCAGTGTCTGGTTTGCTGGAGGTAAAACAATGAATGACTGGCAGAACTGGAATTATTGCCAAGTATGGTTTGGGGAAATCTTTGTCAGATAGTTATACTGGAATTTTCATAATTTAATGATTTTATAAAACTTTCCTAAACACTTTGAAAATCATTTTACACATCTGTAAATGGAGCGAAGGATAATACCCACCACATGCTGGTAAGCAATGTTGTGAAAGGATCTGGTGTTGGTCTTTTAGCAAAATTCTGCATGGAATTTCATTTACTGAACCCTAAACAAAGAATGATCACTGTAATAGTTAAATCAAGTTTAATAATATCTTCTTGGTACCAGGCTACTGAAAGGAGTTCTTTTAAAAATCAGTATGTCTAGTTTGATCTCTTTCTCTTTATTTCTTCCAAGGCACGTTTGCTGTTATCCTCATCCCTACTGTTGCACTCTCTGCTTTTATTATCGCTTTCTTCTTTTGTCTCTCTGCAAGTATGTCTCTCCCTGTGCCATCTGTGGGGAGGCTGGTTCATCTCTAGGCACCAATGAAGGCTTCTCATTCTTTATCTATCTCTAGCACTACTTCCTATACTTGTCTATTGGCCTAGATAGTTTCCAACTAAAAAATCAAGATAGTAAACTCTGGACTGGGCCTGAGAAAAGATGGAAAAGTTATTTTTACACTGTTGTCTTCTTGAGTTATTTAATCCTAAATAGCCTACAGGCCAAAACCCCAGAATTTGGTTTAACATGTGATCTATTTCAACTTACCCAACCAATGTCCCAAGCAACAGAGTTACTCTGTCCCACTTTTATACCTTTGTAGGTAAACCACCTTCAGGAACTTTACACCAAGAAAACAAGGCTAACAAGGCTAAAATAATATGTTTGCTCTAAGACTACTGTGTTGGTATAACATTTTTGGTTGGTACAACACAATATTTGATACTTGGTAACTTATAGAAAACAGAATTATATTTAGCTCACTTTTCTGAAGGCTCCATACAGATAAAGAGCATGCCACCAGCATCTGGAAAAAGCTTCTTTGCTGGATCAGCCCTTGGCAGAAAGTAGGGGGACAGCAGGGGGAAGAGCATGACAGCAGAATGGGTCTAACTTGCTTTTATAACTACACCACCTTTTGATATTCTTACATTGGACATTAAGTTTCCAAAGTACCAACTCTAGAGGATGCACTGAATCATAACAATCATCATAATACTCTGTCATTATCATTACAATATATATTATCACTATCAATCATTTCTCCCCTATTACTAATTTCTGTAATATGGGAAACTCTGCAGCTTAACTTATTTATATAATGACTACTTTGATCCACTTACAGAAAAATTATTGCATAAAAATTATTTTTAAATCAGGAAAATTGTTGCATAAAAATTACTTTCTGATTATAAAATAATTCCTAATCTGGAATAAATCAAAAAGCATTTTGAGTAATTTTTATAACATTGTAAATCCTGGGCCGAGGATTTAGCTCAGTGGTTCCAGCGCCTGTCTTGCAATCGCAAGGGCCCGGGTCCGATCCCCGGTCACCACATACAATACTGGATGTGGAAACTCATGCCTATCAGTACCACATACCATAATGCAGGGTGTGGTGGCTCATGCCTGTAATCCCATAACTCAGGTGGCAGAGGCAGGAGGATTGCTGTGATGAGAGTTTGAGGCTTAGCTCAGGGCCAGCCTGAACTACAAAGTGAGATCCTGTCTCAAAAAACAAACAAACAAACAAACAAACAAAGCATTATAAATCCTAATACGATATTTTTATAATGAGTATTCATACTTTTCATTGATTTCCATTGGCCTTTACCTTAGTTAACAACAAATAGAATTGTTTGTGTCCACAGGATTCTTTAAACTATACTCTTTTAATTTGACTCAGTCTTCTCAGACCTAAAATGTGAATTATGGAATAATGCTTATTCCTGAACTTGAAATTGACTACATAAAAACTACTGTGTTCAAATAGGATACTTTACTGTAAGGATTTAATGTGATTGAATGAAGCATGAAGTAATAGTTGCACACTTGGACCTTGAGTAAACAAAATAATTCAGACATTTCACTTAAAACTACCTTACCATTAAAGAAAGTCTACTGACATAAGCTCCGTTCCAATATTGGTAAATTTGATTTTGTAATAAAATATTAGCCTTATGAGTTTTCCCAGCAAGCTGTAAGATTTCATAGCAGCATTCTTAGCTACAATAAAATGACTATAACCCAAGATGGTCAAGAGGTTTTACATCACATTTTAATACAAAGTCTTTTTAAATTGTTATTTTAATTGTGAAGGTGCTACAAGAGAGGAAATCCAATCTGACAGTGAGAAGATCCAAACATCACAAAGACAAATGCTCCAAAGTGTCTGACATATGGCTATAGTGGTATGTGCATAGGTTGTTCATTAACTGAACAAGCACTTAGTAAATGTTTACACCATTATGGAAGGTCAGAACTTAGAAGCAAGAAATAGAACAAATTGGGCATGACCCAATGCCAAGATTTCTCAGGCTGTTATACAGAGTATGCTCTACAGAATATACAGTGACTGAGATAACTACCTGCTGTTTTCAGAGCCCACGACATTGGCATGCTGTAAACAGTACAGTCTGCAAGGAGTTAATTCCCTCTCTGGCTGACTTTAAGAAGTCACCTGAAGCTATGTGACTCACAGAACTATCTTTCAAGCAATGCCATAATGCATAGGTCCATATGACTTCTCCACTGAAGGCCATGCCTGAAGCCAAAGTAATGGCCAAAGAAGCCCTGGAGCTAATATACAATAGCATCCAAGCTGAGGTCAGAGTCAATCACACCTAAACTCCATTCCAACAAGTAGTGCCTTTAACAGCTTAAAGGATAATGCGTTAACTACATCATATATTTTGCCCATCTTGCTTCTAATTTGAAAATGCTCTGACTCCTCTCTTTAAAGTTTGCCTGCATTAGTTTTCCACTGTCCACCACAGTTCACTTTTTTGTCTCTAACTCTGTCTGAAGTTTTTTTTTTCAGCCCCACATAGCATACTGGGCAGGTGGATAGTGAAGAGTTACTGCAGGACTCTCTGACACTATCTATGCACGAAGCTGGAAAGTAGATGTAAACCTGTTTAAGAGGATTTTATAACACAAGTCACCTCTTGTCAAACACTGTTTCCTACCTAGCAACAAACATGAACTGATGTAAAATACACTTGCTTGAGATGTGGAGAACTGACATTTATTGGATACCCACAGCTTCAGATATAATACTTCATTTAATCATCCCAGTAGAGAAGCAGAAGTAAGACACCGTTTTCACCGTTCCAGAAAAAAAGGATGGGGAATACATACCTAAAGATGGACCATCATCATTTGCCAGCTCTGAGCAAACCAAGATGTATATGTACATAAGTCTGATTTCAGAGCTTGATTTCTTTCTGGGGCTCATGCATTCTCCATGAGGGTTGTGGATGCCAAACATAGTCTGGATACTGGGGTTTTAGGAAAAGAATTTGTGATTCTTGTTTCAAAGACTGATGAGATATATTGATCAAATTGCCTTCAGAGTTGGGAAAAAAAAGAAAAGAACTAAGTAGTTTGAATGGCTCAAAACTAGGGAACTCAAACACCACATGGTGCATATGAGAAGTTGGCTGATCATAGATTGGGTGTTTGTTAATTTTTCATGCATATCACTACATTTTTCATGTAGTACCCTGGAGAAACTCTGTTTCTAAAGGAGTAGTGCAGTGGTAATCACAGTTATGCATTACATTGTACATTTCATTAGTCGCAACATAAAAAAATAAAATGATGGCATCTCAAGTGTTAGCTCTTGATATTAGCTCTGGCTCTCTGCCTGGTTCAACTCAGCACCTAGCAATGTTCCTATACAACAGAATCTGAATGGGTGCTGATAAGGAATGAGTATGTGAATAAATGAACAGACAAAACATGGCAGCACACAGAATAACATGCCCCTCAGTGTAAAGACATGAACCAAGTCTTTCTCCATCTGATAATTTGAGTAGAGAAAGGAACCTGGAAATAGACCCTGGGCTCTGATGCAAAAGTTTTTATTTTCCTCTTGAGGACAACTTTGGGCCTCCGAGTGAATTCATTGTCTTCATATAATTTCCCATGGCTCAGATGTAACACCTGTTCAAAGGGCAGACTTGCTTCAAGACACAAATATCCAGCAGTCCCAAGCAGTTCCTGCCTGCTCATCTGTGTTTTATTAAAAACAGACACAGTCTTGTCTCTACACATAACTACTCTACAACACAGGGCACAGCACAGGTGAGAAAATGATGTAGTGTGAGAGATATGATTCAGGATCTCCATCAGCCCACGTGGTCTTTCCAATCCTGCTGATTCCTGGGAATTAATCTAATTATCATGGGAAAAGAAAGAATATCTATCCCAGGACTCTCCCCAGCCCATGTGAACAAGAGTACGCAGGGAACAATGGAGATATGGCACAGAATATGTATATGTCCAGAAGAGTGAAGGCACATACACTGGTGATATATGTACTAGTTTCAATGAGGGCAAGAGAGGGAAAAGGATAAAAGTAAACTTATCTGGTAATGTGATATGGAAGGAGCATGAACCTTAATGGCAACACACACATTTAAATTTTATCTTTGATGGTTGTTTTAAGAAACTAGAACAATGTCAAGTACCTGGGTGGGTTATAATAAGATTTAATTTTGAAAGCTACATGAATAATGCCTTTCATCTTTATCTCTTTGGAATCAGGGAATTATAAGCTGTTGGTATATCTTATCCATGTACCCATAGCCAACTTTTAACCATATCATTATTAAAATCTTATGTAGCAACCCATTCAAGGGCTTTGTGGCCTGAAACTTTCCTACTTGGTTATAAGACACCTCAACCATCTGTTTTGACTGTGCTCCAGGTAATGAAAAAGCACCTACATGAAGCACTTACCTTTACTATTTAGCTATCATTGTATCTTTGAAGTAGACAGAAACCTTCATAAGGACAGAAGACAGAAATATTCCTGGATCTTTAACATGTTCTTCATTAAGAGTTTGATTTGTGTTTTCTTATGAGAGATGTTAAAGTCTGCTTTTTTTTTTAAAAAAATTAGCTCTACATATACACAGGTTAATCACTTAGGGAGTGTCTGTTTAAAAACCAGCAGTACATGCCTGATTAGCCCCAAATTTACATAACCTATCTCATCCTCCTTCAACACTCAGACACAAAAAATAAGAGATTTACAGAGACACTCCACTACCAATGAGCACCCAGCGGTCACCTGTCATTGTGCCAGTGAGGTTCTCAGAACCTGTTCAATGACACCTTTAGATGAGGGTGATTTTGAACACTCACTAAAAAGGCAAAATTTTATAGAAATTATGGGTGTGGGTTTTGTAGTCAGAGTATATATAAAAATCTCACTCTATCATTTATTAACTGTACACTTCAACCAACTTATTTTGCTTCTTAAATGCCAATAACTCTGGGCCAGGGATATAGCTCAGTGGTTCCGGCGCCTGTCTTGCAAGCGCAAGGACCCGGGTTCGATCCCCGGTAACCACATAACAATACTGGGTGTGGAGACCCACACCCAGCAGCAACCAGTACCACATACCACAGTGCCGGGCATGATGGCTCATGCCTGTAATCTCAGCATTTGGGAGGCAGAGGCAGGAGGATTGCTGTGATGTGAGTTGGAGGCTGAGCTCAGGGCCAGCCTGAACCACAAAAGAGAGACCCTGTCTCAAAAAATCTTAAAAAAAAATGTCAATAACTCCACCTATAACATATAAATGTTTACAAAATGAAGAGAGGTATTTATGTAAGATAGTTGTGAGAGCAATGTGTGGGATCTGACATGCACTCCATATTTTTTCATTTCTATCAAAATCTGACTGATGCCATGGAGACATATTCTAATGTAATTGTTTTAACAGTGCATAGTTGAGGCATCTAGAATTTAGAGAAGTTAAGGAAATTTCTCTGGTTTCCACAATATTTTCATTTTATTATTGATCCATGCACCCTCCATAAGGTAATTTCCTTTGACCTGCCTGGAGCAAAGAGAGACCTGCACAGAATGGAAACAGCACTGGACTAGTTATTGAGAGAGGAAGTTAAACAGGGATTATTCTACTCTGAACTGTATAGACAGCAATTTACTTTGCACTCTGGAAAGGAGAAAGTTTGACAAGGTTACCCTGGCCTGACACATGGCTTGCATGTGACAGGCTTAGCGACAAGAAGAAGCACATGTGTCTCATGGGACCTTGAAGGCCTCATTGACAGTGATGGCATTACTGAAATCACCAACCTGCTTCCTTTGCTTTCCTGCTCAGTGGGTAGCCCCTGTCACCTCTCTCCCCAAAGGGCATTGAGTGAGGTTCTCATTATAATTCTACTTCTGATCTGGAAGAGCATATTTCCAAATAGCATTAATGTTTCCATATGTAACTAAGAGCAATACATTCTTTTGGTGTTTTTTGTTTTGTTTTGTTTTAGGGGTCTTTTTTTGTCTCCTACACATTTAAATATCATTGTCTTATATGCGAAATGAATCTATAAGGAGCAAAATAAAAAAATAGATATTAGAAAGTAGGGAGATTTTTGTCCAAATAGAAAAAGGGAACAAGAGAGAGAGGGAGGAGGGTAGAAGAAGGGAAAAATAGATTTTTTCTTTAAATGTAGAAGGACAAAATGGAAATGAGCTTTTACAAATAGGGAGAGGAATAGGCATTGGAAGGAGGGAAGGAAGAGAGGGAAAAGGACAAAAAATAATCAAGCTGTCATGTATATAGACAAACTCCCCAAGATAAAGGTAATTATTATTTACTGCAAACATTTGCTAATTTTAAAAACTGGGGAAAAAAAAAAGGACTTCTTGGAAATTTGCAGACCAATATCAATCCCAAATCACAAAAGTCAGGAAATATAAATACTGAAATCACAAATATCACTTGGAATACTAAATCTAAGGGAAGATTTAACTTATAATGATTCTGGGGCTAGAGGCTCACTTCAGTGCTAGACAACAGTGTAAAAATGAATGCAAGAAATTTTATTTAAATTAAAATGCTGACAACCCCATTAGTGGAGCACAGCTATATTATTTTCTTGCAATATTTAACACTTATCAATGTTTAAAATTTATCAGGAATCATGCTAAAATTTTAGAAGACTTCTATTATTCAGATAGGACCTTGGAACACCTTGGTGTTACATGAACTACAGTTACTTTCATGTATGTGTGGGAAAGCTGAAGCTTAGGTGGGTGATAAAATATGATGTCTCATCTGGAGGCTGAGACAAGAGTATCACTTGCATGTGTGAGTTCAAGAACAATCCAGGCAACAAAGCAAAACTCTGTTTTTAAACTGTGTTACATTGTAGGCAAATATGTGTATATTTAAGAAAAATTGCAAGATCCCACAGTAAGTTGTTAGACCAAGATTTAAGTCCATTGTAAGGACACTGTATGGGTCCACACATGAAGTGAACTTTCATCACTTGATTCCATTTGTTGAGATCCGAAATTTTATATAATTTCAAGAGTCATAGTCATGCCTTTCTACTATTTGTACTTACTGCTTCCAAAAAGCTTTTTCTAGAATTACTTAAATTAATTCACTAATTAATATCAATATCTCCAAGTACTGTGCTAAGTGATTTGACATAGCTACTTTAATTGGGCTTCAAAATAACTTCATAAGATTAAAATTTTAGTTTGTAGCACATAAAAGGACCAGTTCCAGGAAGGTTATCAACTTGTCAGGGTCATGGAGGTTTGAAACATACTCTGAGCCACAGTTCAAACACAGATCTGCCTGAGTGAGGATCTCAAGTGCTTTCCTAACTCAGTGTACTGAGTAATACCCTGGAATCTCCACAGCATTCTCAGGTTTCTAACTAGTACAGAGAACCAGTAGTGGGACCCCCTCTAGAAGCAGCATTTCTCTTTATTTCCACCTGTCACTACTAAAGGACTCGAAGCTCTCAGTGAAGACTGTCCCTATGGGCTTTTTATAGTCATTTCATCTACACCAGTTTATCTATATAAAGCGATGACTTTCCAATCATTCTCTACACCAGTGTAATGGGAAAAAAAATTCAACAAATGGCTGTTGGTGAAATCTCGAGATATGTTTGAAAAGTGAATCTTAGAAAAACTAATGACATGACCAAAATAGTTTTCAATCTATACTTTGCTACCACTTTGAATATCAATTTATCCTCTGAATATCAGGTTTTCATCTGTAAGTCTATGCTGTAATGTTTCAATACTTTTTCAAGATTAATTGAAATAATCTTTACAACATAACCGGAGAATTCTTTGCTAGTAATATACAAAGAACACAAAGCCCTTTGATAAAACCTACCTTTCCTCATTAATATGCATCACTGGAAGCAGAAGACTGCTTTGCTCATGAGACCAGGACAGCTAATTCATAGCACTGAAAATCACTGAACTATTTTGTGGTGCTGCACAGTCTACATAACTTCATAGCAAAAAAATATATCCATAATTTTTGTGAAGTCCTCAGTTTAGTAGAGCTGCTTATCTGTCTCCTGGACATTTTTCTGTGTAGACAATAATACTTAACAGAAGAGGACTCTGTAATGCCAAGGCTTCAGATGGAAAAAGCTGAAAGACAAACTCTCAGCTGAATTCACTTACACAGAGATTATGCTTAAATACTTGTCACTATGCAGGCCTTGCTAAGGCTCCCAGATGTTCATTTGAGATAGCAGTGCTGTGCATTGCTAGATTGAACTGAGCTCTGTTTTCACTGATGATGGATGATCTCTTTACCCAAGGAATAAATCTCTGAGAAGATAGTGATGATCATGGTCACCACAGGGCTAATCCTAGTTTATAGGCACATCTGAAACTCCTAACCTGACTAATCCAAGAAGCTTATCCATCACTGAAAGGAAATCCATGTTCTATATGTCTTGAATTTACTTATGAAGTCCTGAATGCATGATGATGGGGTAGTAGAATTCTGGATTGGAACCTACTGGTTTTTTGTGAGTACCTGAATCATTCAAAGCATAAAACACTACTCCTTTATCTCCCTTGCTGATTTTTTCAATAATAGAAACAGAGTTGTAATAGTAATACCTGTGTTTAATTTTTTTAATCTTTATTGGTCCATTACATATACGCATCATGACTGCACTCCATAGTGGGGATTTGTACCAGTATAAGACACAACTTAATTCTCATTTTTTCCCATAGCCCTACCCACCCTACCGCCCCCCATATACATAAAATTTGTTTCCTTACATTTTTGTTACAATCTCATCACTTTTCCCCCTTCTCCCTATTTTACGTTTAGCATTTTCTATTTCACAATATATAACATACAATTCTAGGACTCATTTCCATCTTTATTTTCTCATACCAGAGAAAAGATGCAATATGTACCTATTTGTGACCTATTTATTTCACTAATGAGGCTATCCTCAAGGTATGTCCATTTACGTATAAATGAGTCAAACTTATCATATTTTATGGCAGAGTAATACTCCATTCTGTAGAAGAACCACAGCTTTTTTATTCAGTCTCCAGTTGATGGACATTTGAGTTGTTTCCAAGATGTAGCAATCACAAATTGGGCTGCTATAAACATGGGTGCACATATGTCACCGTGATATGAGTCTTTTAGTTCTTGTGTGTATATACCTAGCAGGGCAATGGCCGGGTCAAATGGGACCTCCAATCCTAGCTTTTTGATGAATCTCCAAACTGATCTCCACAGCTATTGTACGAGTATACAGTCCCACCAACAGTGAAGAAGGGTTCCTTCTTCTCTGCATCCTCGCCAACATTTGCCGTTGGCTGAATCTGAAATGGCAGCCATTCTATGTGGAGTGAGGTGAAATCTCAGTGTTGTTTTCATCTACATCTCTCGAATGACTAATGATGTTGAGCATTTCTTCATATGCTTCTTAGCTTATCTTACTTCTTCCTCTGAAAAATATCTGTTCATTTCAGATGCCCATTTTTAATTGGGTCATTAAATTTTGGTGGGTTGATTTCTTTGAGCTCTTTATATATTCTGGATAGTAGTCCTTTGTCTGAGGAACAGCTGGTAAAGATTTTTTCCCACATTGTTGGTTGTCTTTTTGCACTGTTGGTGGTTTCCTTTGCTGTGCAGAAGCTTTTTAAAATAATGAGGTCCCATTTGTTAATTTCCTCAGTCAATTCCTGTGCTATAGAACTTTTGCTCATGAAGTCTTTCCCTAAGCCAATGTCTTCAAGAGTTTTACCTAACCTGTTTTGCAGTAGGTTTAGAGTGTCTGTTTTAATAGTGAGGTCTCTTATCCACATTGATTTTAGCTTGGTACACGGTGTAAGAGTTAGATCTAGTTTTAGTCTTTGGCAAGTTAAAGCCCACTTTTTCCAGCACCATTTGTTAAAGAGGCTATCTTTCCTCCATTGAGGATGTTTGACTCCTTTGTCAAAGATGAGGTGGCTCCGTGTATCTGGAGTAATTTCTGGATCTTCTAGTCTACTCCATTGATGCTCAGGTCTGTTACTTTGCCAGTACCATGCAGTTTTTATCACAGTGGCTTTATAGTACAGTTTCAGGTTCGGAGTTGTAATACCCCCACCATGACTCTGTTGCTTAGAATTGCTTTGGCTATTCTAGGTCTTTTGTAGTTCCAGATGAAAATTTCAATTTTTTTCTCTAGACCTGTGAAATATGCTGTTCGGATTTCAATCGGGATTGCATTGAATGTGTAGAGTAGTTGTGGGAGTATAGCCATTTTGACAATATTGGTTCTTCCTACCCAGGAACAAGGTATGTCTTTCCATTTTTTGATATCATCTTCTATCTCCTTTTTCAGAGTGCTATAGTTTTCAGAGTAGAGGTCTTTCACCTCCTTTGTTAGATTGATTCCTAGGTATTTTATTTTTGTGGGTGCTATTGTAAAAGGGACTGACTCTCCAGTTTCTATCTCAGTGGGTCTACAGTTTGTGTATATAAAGGCTATTGAGTTTTAAACATTGACCTTGTAACCAGCTATGTGGCTAAAATTGGTGATTAGGTCCAGCAGTTCTTTAATTGACAAATAATGACAATTTAACTTCTTCTTTTCCAATCTTTATTCCTTTTATTTCTTTCTCTTGCCTAATTGCTATGGCTAATATTTCCAGAACTATATTGAACAGAAATGGTGAGAGAGGACAACCTTGTCTTATTCCTGATCTTAGGTGAAAGGTTACAATTTTTGACCATTTAGTATGATGCTGGCTGATGGTTTCTCATAGATAGCTTTTATTAGTTTGAGATACAGACCATCTATTCCAATCTTCTGTAGAGTTTTGAACATAAATGGGTGTTATACTTTGTCAAACGCTTTTTCTGCATCAATTGAGATGACCATACGATTTTTGTCCTTAAGCCTATTAATATAGTGTATAACACTGATTGATTTACGTATGTTGAACCATCGTTGCATCTCTGGGATAAATCCAACTTGGTCAGGGTGTATAATATTTTTGATAATTCTCTGTATTCTGTTTGTCAGTATATTATTGAGGATTTTTGAATCGATATTCATTAGAGATATTGGCCTGTAGTTCTCTTTTTTGTTTGGGTCTTTCTCTGCTTTTGGAATCAGGGTAATGGTTGCTTCCAGGAATGAGTTTGGGAGTACTGCTTCCCTCTCCATTTCATTAAAGATTTTAAGAAGTAAAGACACTAACTCTTCTTTAAAAATTGTACAGAATTCAGCAGTAAAACCATCAGGTCCAGGGCTTTTCTTTGTTGGCAAGTTTTTAATTACATTTTCAATTTCACAGATTGTTATTGGGGCATTTAACATTTCTATATCTTGTTTATTCAGCTTTAGGAGCTCATATGTGTCTACAAATCTATCCATTTCTTCTACATTTTCCATCTTATTGAAGTATACATTTTCAAAGTAGGTGTTTATTATCCTCTGGACTTCCTCTGGGTTGGTAGTAATTTCTCCGTTCTCATTCCTAATAGCATAGATATGTGTCTTTTCCTTCCTTTTTTAATGAGCTTGGCTAAGGGTCTATCAATTTTGTTTATCCTCTCAAAGAACCAACCTTCTGATTCATTGATTTTTTGAACCATTCTCTTGGTTTCTATTGCATTAATTTCTGCCCTGATCCTTATAATTTCTTGCCTAGTGTGAACTTTGGGTTTGTTTTGCTCTTCTCTTTCTAGTCGCTTGAGGTTCAACATTAAATTGTTTATTTGAGCTTGCTCCGTTTTCTGGATGTAGGCTTTCACTGCTATGAATTTTCCTCATACAACTGCTTTCATTGTGTCCCACAAATTTCTATATGTTGTACTGGGGTTATCATTTATTTATAAGAACTGCTCAATTTCTTCTCTAATTTCTTCTGTGACCCATTGGTTGGTCAGCAGAGTGTTGTTCAGTTTTCATGTGTTTGTGAAGATCCTGGGCTTTTCTTTGCTATTCAGCTCCAATTTCAGGACACTATGGTCTGACAGTATACAAGGGATAACTTCATTCCCTTTATATTTGCTTAAACCTGTTCTATGAATAAGCACATGGTCTATTTTGGAGAATGATCCATGAGCAGCTGAGAAGAATGTATATTCTGACTTTGTGGGGTGAAATACTCTGTAGGTATCTATTAAGTCCATTTGCTGAAGAGTCTGATTGATCTCAGGGATTTCCTTAGTGACTTTTTGTCCAGTCGATCTGTCTCTTTGTGACAGTGGGGTATTGAGTTCCCCTACTATTATTGTATTGGGGTTTATCTGGTTTTTCAAGTCTGTTAATATTTGTTTTATATAGTTGGGTGCATTAGAATTTGGAGCATAGATATTTAAGATTATTATTTCTGTCTCTTGGATTTTTCCCTATACTAAAAGATAGTGTCCATCTTTATCTCTCTTTATCAGTTGTGGCTTGAAGTCTATTTTGTCTGCAAATAAAATCGCCACTCTTTGTTCCTTGCTGTTTCCTTTCGCATGGAGTATTGTTTCCCATCCCTTTACTTTTAGTCCATGGCTTCTTTCTGAATAAAGTTACAAATCCATGAGATCTAACAGAGTCAATCCATAGGACCAAACAAGAAACTGATCAGAAAGGGCAAAAGTAGAATAACACAGCCAAGAACAGGAAAACATGGCAGCACTAAATTTACCTATATCAGTCATAACCATTAATGTCAATGAACTCAATGTGCCAATTAAGAGATACAGACTGGCAGAGTGGATCAAAAAGCAAGATCCTACAATCTGCTGCATACAAGAAACACACCTGTGTCTAATTTTATCAAGGGTAAGAATTATGTGGCAGAATTCATTCAGCATGGTACAAACACTATCCAAACTATAGTTAGGCTGTCCACTTTAGCTTCTTCCATTCGCATAAGCCAATTTTTGGTGCTGAAATTATTTCAACAGGCAAAAAGCATGGTATATTAATGAATGATCAGATAGTATACACTTTCTAATTTTTTTTTGTCTCCATAAAGATACTGGTAAATATTCAATTAATCAAAAGACATGGAAACATTATTTTAAACTTGAAATACATTCCCCTATGTCATGATGGACATAGATCACAAAGATTGATTGGTTTATGCATTTGGAACCTAGTTTCATAAAGAAAAAGATTGAAGTAGATTGTTTATGAGCTTGGGTAATTTATGTAGTGATTTCTTTGAGGTTTTGGGGACTTTAATGAACAAAATGTCCCCTGTGGAGGTCACATCTTCCTTAATCTATCTGTTTCATTTTTTCCTGTACTGCAGACATTTCCTATATTTTAAAGTTAACTTTAAAACAATAGTGCATTTCAAAATGTGATTTATAAACATATTTGTTGTATGTTTCCATGTAGCACAAAATATTATTTTGTAAAAAAAAAGAAAGAACAAGAGAAAAAATACATCCTTATATCACAACAAGCAAAAAGGGAATTGTACTTTACAGTTGTCATGCATTTATGAAAAGAGAGATAGACAAAAGAATTAATTATACCAAAGAAAACTATGACAAAGAAGGGAAATGAGAAAAAATTAGAACATAATACATTGCATGAAAGTGCACATTACAATGTTCTAGGTGCTCAAATACACTCCCCACTATTCAACCTAAAGGATGGGGTCAAATGTTATTAGTTCATGTTGCTGGTATGGCATTAAGAAGTATAAAGGTTCATGAATTACCAGTCCCAGATCAAAGAGACATTTGAAAAATCAGCACCAGAAGTCTATAAAAATATATTATTGGCCAGCGCCATCTTATCCACTCCAGAGCCACACTGGAAGCGTGTCCAGGGACTTGGTGTAGGAACGGGTGTTGAAAACTTGGTGCAGAAACTCAGCCAGAGACATCAGAGCCAAGAAGGGGCCAGAGCCTGCCTTTATCCACCTCAACTACACAAGCACATCCAGGGTCTCTGTATTAAATGTAGAAGAGCCCAGGAAACACTGATATTTTAAAGGTCTAAATATTAGGAGAAAAGAGCCTTGCAACAAACATTGCCAGATAATAGGGCAGGTACAAAGCCAAAAACAATAGCAAAGACAAAAAAATCAGAGAAGAGAAAATATTCAAAGACTCAGATGCAAAGATTCTCACCCCATGGTAACACAAAGGGAAGCAAAATAGAGAAGTTTGAAGGTCAGTCTGCAGGGTTCTTGAAAATGGTAACTAAAGCAGATTGAGTAAAATGGAAATCAGAACTGATCTCTGAGATGAAAGCAGAGATATTGGACACAGTTAATACTATGATTAATAAAGCTAAAGAGGAAATCATTGAGTTGATAGAAAACAAAATAGCAAAAGCAATGGAACCTTTTAAATACCTAACAAGCAGAGGTTCAGGAAATCAAGAAAGAAAGTGAAACTTTACACAATAGAATGAATATGGCAGAAGACTGAATTTCAGACCTTGAAGACAGGATCTCAGCCAATGAATAGGAAAGGCATAATTTATGAAAAATGTCAAGGGATAATGAGAAATCAATCTAACAACTTCTAGATGATTCAAAGAAAAATAACATAAGGTTGGTTAGAGTCACTGAGGAAGCAGGAACAATGTTAAAGACATTAAAAAATTATTCATAGAGATAATGGCAGAAAACTTCACAGGGAAGGGAAAAGAATTGGACATACAAATATATGAAGCATACAGAACTCCACATGCCCGTGATATGAAAAAATCTACACCTAGGCATATAATTATAAAAGTTCCAGATATCCAAAAAAAGAATGAACTACTGAAAGCAGACAGAGAAAAGAAAACAATTACAAACCAAGGGAAGTCCATCAGGATCACAGCAGACTTTTC
Organism: Petromus typicus; assembly: GCA_004026965.1. Taxonomy (NCBI): domain Eukaryota; kingdom Metazoa; phylum Chordata; class Mammalia; order Rodentia; family Petromuridae; genus Petromus; species Petromus typicus. Next base: position 42,088 of record PVIR01004344.1, on the reverse strand, counting down.
AACTCAAACACTCAATGCAAAAAAAGCCTGGGTGAAGTGTTTCAAGCCCTAAAGGAAAACAACTTCCAATCCAGACTGATGTATCCTACAAAACTATCCTTCCAAATTGACAGAGAAATAAGATACTTCCATGATGAGGAACACCTGAAAAACTTCACAAACACGAAACCTGTGCAACAAAACTTTCTAAAGCATATCTTGGAGAAAAATAAGAAAAATTACAAATCCAGGAGACCTAACAGAGTCAACCCATGGGGCAAAAAAGAAACTGACGGGAAAAGGGCAAAAGTAGAATAACAGAGCCAAGAACAGAAAAACATGAAAGCACTAAATTTGCCTATATCAGTCATAACCATTAATATCAATGGACTCAACGCACCAATTAAGAGATACAGAGTGGCAGAATGGATCAAAAAGCAAGACCCTACAATCTGCTGCATACAAGAAACACACCTAATTCAGAAAGAAACCCATGGACTGAAAGTAAAGGGTTGGAAAATAATAGTCCTTGCAACAGGAAACAATAAAAAAGCAGGAGTGGAGATCTTATTTGCAGACAGACTAGACTTGAAGCCAAATCTGATAAAGAGAGATAAAGATGGACACTATCTTTTAGTATAGGGAAAAATCCAAGAGAAAGAAATAACAATCTTAAATATCTATGCACCAAATCCTAATGCACCCAACTATATAAAACAAACATTAATGGACATGAAAAACCAGATAAACTCCAATAAAATAATAGTAGGGGAACTCAATATCCCACTGTCACAAAGAGACAGATCAACTGGACAAAAAGTCAATCATGAAATACTTGAGCTCAACCAGACTCTTCAGCAAAAGGACTTAATAGATGCCTACAGAGTATTTCAGCCCATAAAGTCACAATTTACATTCTTCTAAGCTGCTCATGGATCATTCTACAAAATAGACCATGTGCTGGTTCATAGAGGAGGTTTAAGTAAGTGAAAAGGGATTGAAGTTATCCCTTGTACTCTGTCAGACCACAGTGCCCTAAAATTGGAACTGAATAACCAAATAAAGCCCAGGATCCTCACAAACACATGGAAACTGAACAACCCTATGCTGATGAACCAATGGGTCACATAAGAAATTAGAGAAGAAACTGAATAGTTCTTACTACTAAACAATAACCCCAATACAACATAGAGAAATTTACAGAACACAATGAAAGCAGTCCTATGAGGAAAATTCATAGCATTGACGGCCTACATCCAGAAAAGGGAGCAAGCTCAAATAAACAATTTAATGCTGAACCTCAAGCAACTAGAAAGAGAGGAGCAAGATAAACACAAACCTTGCACTCTGCAGGAAGTTATAAGTATCAGGGCAGAAGTTAATGCAATAGAAACCAAGAGAATGGTGCTGTTTTACGTTTTGTTTTGTTTTGTTTTGTTTTTCCTTGTTTTTTGAGACAGGGTCTCAAAAAATCTCACTGAGATTTCATCTAACTCCAAAAATGCCCTGGCTGGCACTCTGGTATGTGGTACTGGTTGTTGCTGGGCATGAGTCTCCACACCCAGTATTGTATGTGGTTTCTGGGGATTGAACCCAGGCCCTTGTGCTTGCAAGACAGGCGCTGGTACCACTGAGCTAAACCCCCGACCCAAAACCTAAGTATTAAAATAGACACTCTGAACCTGCTGCAAAACAGGTTAGGTAAAACTCTTGAAAACATTGGCTTAGGAAAAGACTTCTTGAACAAAACCTCTATAGCACAAGAATTGGCAGAAGAGGGGCTGGGGAGTTAGCGCAGTGGTTCCAGTGCCTGTCTTGCAAGCACAAAGACCCGAGTTCGATTCCCCAGAAACCACATACCATACTGGGCATGGAGACTCACCCCAGCAGCAACCAGTACCACATACCACAGTGCCTGGTGTGGTGGCTCTGGCCTGTCATCCCAGCACTCGGGAGGCAGAGGCAGGAGGATTGCTGTGATGTGAGTTTGAGGCTGAGCTCAGGGCCAGACTGAACTACAAAGCAAGACCCTGTCTCAAAAAACCTAAAATAAATAAATGAATAAATAAATAAATAAAAAGAGTTTGTACCAATGAATCACTTGTTTCTCATTTTTTCCCTTTTCTCCCCACCCTGCATGCCCCTACTCCTTATATACACAATCTTTATTATAATTTTTCTTTATTATTACATTCATTGTCCCCTCATTATTTACCCTTACACTCTTTCCTTTGAAATATTTTCTATTTTGCAATATCAACTATAAATACAGCTCATTTACAACTTTATTTTCTCATACCAGAGAAAAGATATGATATTTACACATCTGTGACCTGTTTATTTCACTTATGAGGACGTCCTCAAGTTACCTCCATTTGAGTATGAATGACTCAATCTTATCATTTTTAGTGGCAGAGTAATACTCTGTTCTATAAAATAACCATATCTTCTTTACCAAGTCTCCAGTTGATGGACATTTGAGTTGTTTCCAAGACTTGGAAATCACAAACTGAGCTGCTATAAACATGGGTGCACATATGTCACTATGAAATAACTCATTTAATTCCTTTGTGTATATACCTAGAAGAGCAGTAGCTGGGTCAAATGGGACCTCCAATTTGGACTCCAATCCAAAACTAGGACTTCTTCAAGGGCCAAGGATCAAACCTTGGCCCTTGCGCTTGTAAGACAGGCACCGGAACCATTGAGCTATATTTTTGGTCCGGGGATTTAGTTCAGTGGTTCTGGTGCCTGCTTTGCAAGTACAATGGCCCAGATTCAATCTCCAGTTACCACATACAATAATGCTGGGCAATGAGACTTAGGCCCACCAGCAATCAGAACCACACACCACAGTGCTAGGTGAAATTGTTCACGTCTATAATCCCAGCACTCATGAGGCAGAAGCAGGAGGATTGCTGTGAGTTTGAGGCTGAGCTCAGGGCCAGCCTGAACTAAAAAAAAAAAAGACCTTGTCTCAAAAAAAAAAAAATCCAAATATATACGTGTATTATTTTCATTTTAGCTTCAGAGTTGGAAGACATGAATCACTGTGCCTCTTTATTGGTAGTAGTCTAAGAGATCTGTCTGTATAAACAGAAAATTCTTAAAGACATCTGTATGATTACACAATAGATACATCTTTGTGTGACTCAATTACAGAAGTAATATTCAATGACCTAACATTTCAAAGATATATATTATGCATTTTTGTTATAGTTTGGAGACAATTTTAATGATGAATAATAATGGTTTGTATTCATGCAATAAAATAACAAGAGCAGAAATCCAAAATAGCATTAGAAGCACATTTTATTTACTTCTCATATTGCTAAGATAAAAATAAAACAGACACTAAGAAACACTTAAATTATGGTATTTTGGTGAAGAAAATCATTTCAAGTCATAAATGTGAGCAGTTGTTAGCTTTGCTGGTGTAATTGTAGTCAAGTAAGTTTTCTTATCCTGTAAAGATACATTATTTTTGGATAAAAACCATGATGGATAAACCATGATGAGGTTTATCACTGTTGTAATTAAAGAAAGATTTTAAAGCCCATTTTAAAAACTAAAAACAAAATTTTATAAAGAGGTCACACCTACTTAAAGTAATTACATATATATATATATATGTAATATATATATATATATATATATATATATATATATATATATATATATATATATATATATATGGGTTCCGGGGATTCTATCAGTTTTCTATCTGGTGAACGCATGCTTAGGACCTGAAAAGTCTGATTATCAAGCTGAACATGGGAAGATCAGAATCTGGAAAGAAATCTTCCTTAACTTTAAAATATATGTGGACATTAACATAAGAAAACTGATGAGGATTTATTATAGCTTTATATCTTAAAACAGTTTCAGAACCACATAGGAGATATAGTATTAGATTGAGATTGTTATTACTCATTACCTAAGCTAGATAACTTATTTCAATCAATATCTACTAATTTTAACAAATATTAACCAATATTTACTTCTTTATTATACAAGATATTCCAAATACTTTTCTGGAAAAAGGAATGCAAAGATGAATATGACATGGTCCATTGTGGAAGGTTTAAGATGTACTGTTAAATAAGAGAATAAGGTATACTAAACACTAAGGGGCCAGTAAAATTCCTTGAAGTAGATGATTGTGGATTAGTAAGAAAGAATTAACAGTAAATTATGTAGAAAAGGAGAAAAATTAGCTCACTTCAGACATAAGCCACCATAGGAAAAAAAGAGAGGGATTAAGGGATACACACAGGTAGAGAAAGAAACAGAGGGACAAACACACACAGAGACAGAGACAGACAAACAGATCAAGAGAATTACAAAACCCCAAATAAGCCAAATACTGTCTCAGATTCCTGCTAGAACAAATCTTGTGATCCAGATATTTCAGGGAGTGAAGCCTGAATGAGAATTTGTTTGGGAAAGAGAGAAGAACTAGGAGAAGCTGAGACTGATGATCTCTTGAAATTCTGGCATAGACAAGTGGTCCAGAGATCACTGCTGGAGATAAACATCAATAGCAGTAACAATAACAAACACTTATGAAAACCTAAGTGTTTTCCAGATAGATCTGTGCAGTCCCACATATGGCTCATTTAGTCCTTACTCCAGCCTATGTGACAGAAGGTGATACTCTGACATTAGAAAATAGTAAATACAGAAAAGTGAATACAATGGAGTGAGAGGAGCAAATATTTCAATCAATATCAAATATATTGAATTCAAGGAAAAGATGAAGAGAAGAATTCCAAAGAGTTCATCAGCAGTAGAAACCAGACTCTGGAGAGGAAAAACTCAGGATAAAATAAGGGATTTCAAAATAATTCGCCAGTGGAAATTCTTTAACAGTCCTGGAGTTGCTAATTCAGGTACCAATTGTAGAAAATGAAAAATCAGGTAAAGAAAAAGCTTGAGGATGTGAAGGAATGTAGGAAAAGTTAGGCAAGGATCTTTGAAGAATGATAATGCCAAAGAAGTCGCTGAGCTAGGAGAGTGGTTTCCACCAAAACCAATTACTACACAGGATTAATATTTACAGGAAGCTAAATAAGATGAAAGACAAAGTGTGCCCCTTCTACTTGGCAATGTGAAGTAATTGTAGGCCACTGTGTCCCAGCTAATAAGGATGAAAGACTCTACTGGTGATTGAAGAGTGAAAGGAAGGAGAAAGAAAAAAACGAAGATTCATACCACTAAGTTGCTTACACTGAAAAAGTGGAAAGAGAGAAGGCTGTAGATTTAGCATAGCAGCTCCAAAAGATAAATATACAAGGGACCTGGGTTCTGCTCATTTGTTTTTCTGTGCCGGTGTACTACTGAGAAGGTTCTAGTTGAAGGGAAAGAGGTAGTGTAGAGATATAAAGTGAAGCTTGAAAAAAGATAATTTTAAATATACTTTACTATTCGGAGCAATTTTAGTTTCACAGTGCATTGCCCAGAAAGTGCAGAGATTTTTCCTGTACATCTTGACTCCTTCCTGTGTGCAAACCTCATCAATTCCACCCCAAAGTAGTGTATTTGTTAACAGCTTATGGCCCTATGATGAAATATTATCACCAAAACTTCATAGTTACACTAGGGTTCATGTTTGCTCTTGTATATTCTTCGAGTTGTGACAAATTTATGATGAAAAATATCTATCACTGTAGTAAGATACACAAAAATTTCATTGCCCTAAAAATCTTTTCTCTGCTTATTAATCTTCACCCCCTCTGACACCTGTGACAAGCACTGATCATTGTATTGTCTCCATAGTTGCACAGTGCTCTAGACTTGGAATGTAGCCTGTCAAGGTTTGTTTTCCATTTGGTGATATGCATTCAAGGTTCCTACACATTTTTCCATGGCTCAGTAGTTCATTTGGGGTTGGTGCTTAGTAACATTCCATTGTCGGGAAAAGTCACAGTTTTCTCCTCCTTATCTATTATGAGACATCCTGTTTTCATCCAATTTTAACTTTTTTTTTTTTTTTTTTTAGGTTTTTTGAGACAGGGTCTCGCTTTGTGGTTCAGCCTCCAACTCACACCAAAACAATCCTCCCAACTCTGCCTCCTGAGCGCTGGAACCACAGGCGTGAGCCACCACGCCCGGCACTGTGGCATGTGGTACTGGTTGCTGCTGGGCGTGAGTCTCCATACCCAGTATTGTTATGTGGTTACCGGGGAATCGAACCCAGGCCCCTGCTCTTGCAAGACAGGCACCGGAACCACCGAGCTAACTCCCCAGCCCCTTCATCCAATTTTAGATATCATAAAGCTTTCATTCTTCCCAGCATTTGTTCTGCCATAAACATTCTTAGGCAAATGTTTGTGTGGACAGCAGTTTTCTATACATTTACGAAGGAGTAGAAATGCTGGATCCTATAGCAACAGCATGTTTACAATGTAAGAATCTGCCCCCACTATCTTCCAAATGACTACATATGCTCACTAACAAAGAATTACAGTTCCTGGAAGTGTTATTAGTGCAATTCAGTGGCATTAATTACAAAGTTGTGCAATCATTACCACTATTTATAAAATGTTTCTGTCACCCCAAGTAAAAACTCAGCACCCTTGAAGCAGGAACCCCTGCTCCTCCCCCGGCTTCTGATAACTTCTAACCTGCCTTCAGTCTTCCTGAATTTTTCTATATCTGATATTTTATATAATCAAATATTTGTTCTTCTTGCATGGACATTTCACTTAATGTAAGATTTTCCACATTAATTCATGTTACAGTTTGTATCAGAACTTCATTCCTTTACATGACTGAATACTACTCCATTGTATGAATATGTTACATTTATTTTTTCCATTTATATACTGGAATTTTAGTTGTTCATACTAGTTGACTATTGTGAATAATATTGCTATGAATATTTTTATGTATTTATCTGTTTGTTTCTCTTTTTTTTCCCCAATTCTTTTGGGTATATATCTCTAGAAGCAATCCCTAATCAACATGATAATAACATGCTCAACTCTTTGAAAAATTGTCATATAACAGAGATGTTATATCATTTTACATTCTCACAGGGGACTGAGCTTTAGAATATGAATATAAATTATCCAGAAGATAATTACAGGGACTTTTTATATAATAAAATTTCAAGGACTTTTATATAAAGATTTAAATGTAAAGCCAAAAGATGATTTCAGTCTCTTGAGGAAAATGCAGATTTTAATAAAGAAAGTCACATCAATTAAGGAGTGGCTACAAAAAATGGCAGAAAACTTCATGAATGGTATTGTTTTTACTGAAGATTCTAAGTCTTTTCCTGAAAGTAATAAGACATTTTAAAAGATCTATGGTTTAGATATACTATTCTGCTAACTTTGTAGGCAATAGATGAGAAAACCTAGATTGCAGAGAGGCATACCACTGTGAAATTCAAATAGTTCAGGGTTAGCTAGTGAGGCTCAACTTAACAGAGTCAAGATGAACAAGAGGAAAATTGAAGGTGGGGGCAGGTTCCACAGAGCTGTAAAACTGATAAACACTACAAAAGTAACAAAGACTAAAAGAGAGATAGAATGGCAACACTTTCTGAATACCTGATAGTCATTAAAAGAGGGGAAGTCAGTTAAAGAGAAAAATTATTTTCAGAGCTGAACAAGGTATGATGCATTAGTTGTACACGCCTACAGGGTCATCTCACAGGAGAATCTCACTGAGAGGACTTCAGGAAAACATTATTGGAAAAATATATCTTAAGTTCTCAAGAGTACAACGAGGTTTATTGTTCCTGATAAATCCACTAGGCAAGTTAGGTGGCATAGCCAGAATCCAAAGGTGGGAAGATTTGACTTCAAATGTTGCATTCTTTGAAATGCTCTGGCTCCCAGTCATACCAATGTGCCCAAAGTAACTATTAACTTGACTGAATCACTTTAGGGCAAATATACAAAGGAGAAAAGGAAAGAAGACATACATTAATTCTGTGGAATAGCAGCACATAGCTATATAGAAAAGCAAAAGAACAGAGCGGAAGGAAGGAAAAGAAATGAAAGGGAATGAAAGGGAAAGGGAAGGGGGAGGGGAAGGGAGGGGAGGGTAGAGAAGGGAAGGGAAGGAGAATAGAGTCAAGGAAATATGGTTTGATAGACACTAACAATTCACAATTTCAGTGGAGATTTTTGCTACAGAAAGTAGAAGCACTGGACAGAGTAAAATGGGTCCAATGATAATGTGGCAAAAATTTCTTCCATAAGGAAATAGCTCAGAAAGCAGACAGCTGTGAGATGAACTATGAATAAATTAAAAGGAGAAAATGACTTTGAAGTGAAGGGAAACAGACAGACAGAAAAAGGTACTTGGTGCCACAGTCAAGGGTTTCCTTGAGATTTTGTCTCATATCTCTGGAGTATCTTTTAACTCAAAAGGAAGGGCAGAGGCTGGAGGAATAAAGCAAAGCAATAATTGATGAAATAAAGTTACTGGGAGAAAAGAGTTAACACAACACAGATTGTAGAATTAACTTCCCACCTACTGAAGTAACTTCCCTGACTACAATGGGAACAAAACAAAGAAAGAGGTGGTGATAGATAAGATTTTTTTTCTAATTTTACAAATTACCTGCTATTAAATGCTACACATGGATTATGCTGGGCTTAAAGATGATTAAAAAAAGAACCTTAGAGACCTTAGCATTAAAGTACTTCCAAGCCAGTGACATGTTTAAATAAATTTATTAAATTATTTTCTTGTGCTAGCAGATGAATCTAATTGCTAATAGTCTGAGGAAAGTCTGAAGAAGTCAATGTATGAACTCTTTCATGAGCCCTGTTGATCTTTAAAAACAACAGAATTTTCTGAGGCCAAAACAGTAATTAAAATCATAAATATGTATTGCTATATCAAGTCAAACAACTGAGAAATGAAAATTCATTAACAATATTTTAATCACCTCATTATTTCTGTTGCATGCTTGTGTATACATAACTTTAATTGTCCTCAGCTTAAGTTTGAGTAAAACATTTGAAAAGACAAGTTGGTATGTGTCTTGTTTTATTTGTCTTCCTAAGGCAGCAGCTGAATTTAACTGAAACTAGGGTTCTTCCTATGGCAAGAACCTTTCAACGAGGAAATAGGACACAGGAAGGCAGATGGATGAAGTGACATTTTGGCTTAATTATTGAGCCTACTGTACAAACTAGTGTTGTTAATAACTAAACAGTCTAATTCCAGGTTGCTATAATCAAGCAAAAATCAAAGATCTATCCACACATGACAACACTAATATGTGATGCTAAAAGGGGCCTTTTCAGATTTCACAATTAAACTGGTTAATAAAGATTCATTTCTTGTCACTTTCTCTTTTCAAACTCACTTGCTTCCAGAGTGGGTAGAAAACACACTAAGCTAAGTTGCATCAGCCATTGTGGAAATAAATGGAGCCATGTTGTCATCACCCCTTTCTATTCATCTCTCTTCTCCTTCCTCACTGCCTACTCCAGACTGCTCATCTATCTCATTTTCCAGCCTCAGCCACAGCAAAAAGGATTAGCTTTCCAAAATGACAAATATTCATGGTCGAGTGTTTGGCTTTCAGTGTTTGGCATTGCAGTGCTCTGCACTGTGTTGCGCTACTGGCCTCCAGGCTCTTGTAACCAGATGTATTTTTAGAATCTGTGGGTGGCAGCAACCAGATGAGCAAGGACTTGCTTCATGTGCACGAGAGAAGCAGCAAGTTTCTCTCTTTGGTGAACCCAAAAGTGTTATTGCCACAAATCAAAAGAATGTGCAGCTCTTGTTGAGCAAGAGAAGTATTCACAGGAGGTGAGTGGTTAATATTTCACTGTACACAAGTCCAGATAAAGACTGTTAGCTTTCTTCAGTTCAGAAGTATATACCACCTCTTTTCAGTCCAACACTGTTTAACAAATATGATTATTTTCAATTTGATTTTTATGGACATAGAGAATCAATTATATGTCCATTAAAAACTTTCTGGATCATGACCACCCATTCCAGTCCCACTCATCATTTTTATTACTCACAAGCCAAAGAGGCACCAAGACTAACTGAATCCCTGACCAAACCAGAGAAAGTTGTTCTGAATATAAAAATGCACTCAAGAATTAAACATCACTGCTTTTTAGAGAAAAAACAAAAATTGATAAAGAAAGACTTTAGCATCAAATAGTAAGGAAAAAGTACTACGTGTCAGGTAGGAAGCAATTGGGATAAAAGTGATTCCACAGGGTATATTGTCTAAACACCTATGAAAAGACAATGGCTTTGTTCTGAGATGATTTGAGCTTCTGCAGCAGCACAAGTCTCCCATCTGTCCTCTTTAAGTCGTAGTTCACTGTTGCTCTGGTGCTCAGGCAATGCTTCCTGGTCAGCTGTGACAGCCAGTGTGCCAAGTGTTCCTAACTCTGAGGACAGGTGTGAGTCACTAGCAATCCAGCAGGTTTTCAAACACTAAAGAAAAGGGAAAAGCAAACTGAACACATCCGTTATGGTCAGTCAGTCATTTAGTCAGTAACTGTCATCTCACCTAAACACATTTACCAGAACCATTAGGTGCTTGATACTCTCCTGAGAATGGTGGACACACTCACCACCCTAAAAGGCTTACATGCTGGTGGGACCAATGAGTATTAACCTAATAAAGTAATTCAGACAGTTTAAGTTCTCAGGGTTGCAGAGTCCCCTCTATAAGTGGAGTGAAAGTGGAACTAAATGTAGACTATGATCTCAACCATGAACAGGACTAAACTAGGATGGCATATCCAAGGAGGAGGGAAGCATGAAGAAGCCCCAGAAACAACAGGAATGTAGAACAGTCAGAAGACTGATCCAAGTGTCTGGAGAGCAGAAAGACAGAAAAGGGCACCAAGAAGACTATGTATTTGGTAAATTGCAAAAGAACAAGCAGTGACTGAGTGAAAGAACAGGTGTCTGGTTATATAAGCACCCAGAATAGAAGCCATTCATCTGCACAGTTATACTCCGTAGAATCCTACTTGTTCATTTCTTTTGACTTCTTCCAGTTTTTTTTTTAATTCAAGCATAATGAAAATGGGAGAATCATAAGAAGAAAAACAGAAGCCACCTTCTCTAATATGTTAAAAATGAGATCCAAAGCCCACTGAGTTGCACAAGTGCAGGAACAAAGTGAATGTAGAAGAGTCAACAATTCACCCACAACTCAAAATGTGGACTTGGCTGGAGTAAGCAAAATAATTTGTTTAACAAATGATGCTGTGGAAACCAGCCATGCAGTACAGAAGCCTGAATCTAGACCTACTGTTCTCATAATATACTAAAATAAAATTAAAATAGATCAAAGGCCTTAATATAAAATGGAAATGCTAAGCCAGCTGCCAGTTAAAATAGCTAAAAAAATGAGATTATAACAAAAAAGAAAGGAAATAAAGTTTATCTATATAGGGGGTGGGGGTGGTAGGGTGGGTAGGGCTATGGGAAAAAATGAGAATTAAGTTGTGCCATATACTGGTACAAATTCTCATTGTGGAGTGCAATCATGATATGTATATGTAATGTACCAATAAAGATTTCAATTAAAAAATAAATAAAATAAAATAGGTAAAACTATGCAACACATAGGTATAGGCAAGAACTTTCTGAACAGAAGCCCAATTACACAATAAATAAAATCAAGAATCAAAAAAGTGTTAGATCACATCAAGAAGCTTCTGCAGATCAAAGGAAAGAACCAACAAGCTGAAGAGACAACTTATAGGATGGAAAAAATTTAACTCCTCTTTAGACAGAGCACACATATCTAGAATATATAAAGAACTCAGAAAAGTTAGACCTGTGCCCCAAAACAAAAAAGCAATTAAAATGAATAGAAACTTCAAAGAAGGAATACAAATGGCCCATAAATACATGAAAAAATGTTGATTATTTATTATCATTAGATAAATGCAAATTAAAACAACATTGAGACTCCATGTTACTGCAGAATAAATAGGTAACCTGATTAAATCAAATAATAACAAATTCTGTAGAGGCTGCAAGGAAAAAGAAACCATCCTGTATTGTTGATGGGAATGTGGACTAGTGCAATTACTATGGAAATTGGTACGGAGATTCCTAAAACAACTGAAACTAGAAATTCCATCAATCCATCTGTTCCCTGACTAGGTATCTTCCCAAAAGTATTAAACCATATCACTGTGATACATGCATACTAATGCTTAGAGCAACATGATTTTTAATAGCTAAATCATTCATCCAGCCTATGTGTCCACCAGCATATGACTAGATAAAGAAAATGTAGTATTTATACACAGCAGGGTATTATTTTGACATAAAGATAAATATGAGTCATTTGTAGGAAAGCAGATGTACCTTGAGACAGAATGCTAACTGAAATAAAGCAGACACACAAACTTAAGTATCACATTGTTTCTCTTAAGTGAGAGAAACACAATGGAAAAAATTAAAGAATTAAAAAAGGTGGACAATGGAAACAGAGAGACCTTTTGAAGAAAGGAAGGGAACAAAGTGATGGAGGTACAGGAGAGGAAGAAGTGGGAAATGTGCTATGCACATGTTCCAATGCCCTACAATGAACCGAACCACTATGTGCTAATAAATATATACTAATAAAATAAAAATTTGAAAAATAAACAATGGAAAGCAAATATTCAAGCAAATTTATATAACTGTCCACTCTTCATTTCTTTTATTGTTTAATACCACCAACATGCTTACAGCCCTTGCAATGCACCCTTACTTCTGTCTATTCTGTGATATAAATATGAATATAAACATTAAATGACTGCAACTGGGGAAAGGATTTAGCCCCATGATTCTAAGGTCTGCCATCCCAGCATAAGGTCCTGAGATCAATCCCTGGTACCTAAAAATAAATCAATTAAATAATTATTTTAAAATATTTTAAAAGGTGAAAAGAGCACTTGGGGTAAATGTAGCAGGGAAATGATTTCTATATTTGGAAGACTAAAGGTGCAGTTCTGTAGTTCCTCTCCCACATCTACAGAGTCCAAGGCCCATTCTCTTAAAAAATAAACTGTGAATATAACTGATTTAAAGCAAGTAAGAGCCCAGGTAAAAAGTACGGAGTGTTAGCACATCCAATTGGAAAGACAATGTGATCACTGCAAAAGAAAGTAGCCTTCAGGTACAGTTACTCAACAGACTGTGTAAGTACCAGAGCACTGTTGGTTTTGCTCACCCTTTTCCAACAGCACCTTGCAGGTACCTAGGACGTGGAGGATACTTTAGTGTACAGCAGTGGATATATGATAACAGCTCATATGCATAGGCGGCATTTTGCTAGTTGGTTCCATATGTATTATGTCATGTAATTCTTACAACAATCCTGTATGGATTTTCATTTTTAAAAACTAAGAACAGAAAGATTAAGTAACCTTCCCAAAGGCCTGAAATATGAGTTCTACCTGAATATATACTCTAACCACTAGACCAGTGATTCTCCACTGCAGGTAACTCAGCCTCCATGGGAATATTCACAATGTCTGGTTAAACTTCTGATTGTCATTGCTGGGATAGTGCTGTAGGCATCCCATGGGTAGAGGCCAGTGGCATCAAACATTTACAAAAATAGAGTAGTCACATGCAGCTAAGAATCTTTCAAGTCTTAAATATTGAGAGCAACAAAAGTGAGATAGCCTTTGGGACACATTCTATCTTTTAAGAAATATATTTTTGTACTGACTTTTGAAATATTTATTGATACTTGTAGAGAACTGTGAAACCACTAATGGTGGTTTTATGTCAAGTTTATTCTAGCTCTCCTTAGCAATCGATATAGTGCATGGCACAAAGTAGATGTTTGGTTATTATATGCTCTTCATTTTGTTTTATTTTTAGTTTTTATTTTTAAGTTGGTAATTGTATACTCTTGTTATACTGAAGATAGATCATCCCAGAACAAAAAAGGGAAAGTAACTTCCCATGCAGGAAGGATTTGGTTAATAATGTCAAGGCAGAGTGGCATGCAACAGCCCACAGCATTGTCTCACTCTCTGGCATAGGCCTTTTCTCTTCATCATCTCTCTGCCTGTAAATGTTTATGAATAGACTTGGTCAAAGCAAAGGAGGGAGAGCCAGGAAGCTGAGAGTACCCTCTCAAACCCTCAAATATGATGGCTTGTTTTAAACCACAGATGTAGGGATGACATGGTCTCCAAGACAAAATTCCTCCATCTGTACCTGGAATGAAAAAGATATCATAGCTCTTTCTTCTTCCCCCACTTCTCCACCCCTGATCACCACCTTGCTGTTCCCTGTTTCTGAGTTCAGGCTTTAGATTCCATGTGTAAGTAAGACCATATGTTACTTGTCTTTCTGTGCCCAGCTTATTCATTTGATATAATGTCTTCCAGGTTGACTAGTGTTGTGAAAACGTCCAAATATCCTTCAGAGTAATACACACACACACACACACACACACACACACACACACACACACACACACATTCACTACACATTCTTTATTCATTCATCTGTTTACTGAAAGTTAGTTGTTCCATTATCTTTATTATCATAAGTAATACCCTAAAGTGAAAATTCAGATATTAAAATTACACATTTTAAATATATACAAGCTTGCTTGTATTTATACTTCAGGCAAGTTACAAGGGCATTATTTATGCAAAATGATACAAGAATTTTGGAAAAGAGTTTGACAAGTAAGTACTTAATGTTTAAATGCACAGTAATGATATGACCTGCTATTTCATTCCTGGGTCAAGATAATTTAAAACATATATTTATAAAAATCTTGTTCACAGATGTTTATAGCAGTGTTATTCATAAATAAAAGTGGAAATGCCAAATGCTTGTCAATAATGAATAAATAAGATAGTGTGGTATATCCATATAGTACAACCATAGAAAGGAAACAGGTACCACACATACCACAACTTGACAAACATTGAAAACATTATGTCAACAGAAGGAAGCCAGATACAAAAGGGAAAATATCATATGATTCTCTTTATAAGAAATCTCCAGAACAGGAAAATAGGTAGAGACAGAATTAGATTCATATATTCTAGCAGCTAATGTAATGGAGAATGATTGCTAATGGTTATACATTTCTCTTGAGAATGATGGAAGTATTATAAAGTGGAACAATATTTTTGTTTCATAACTTTATGAATATGACCAACCAACAGATATTTATACTAAAAATATACATTTAATCATATGTTAATTAAATTTCAGTACAGTTGTTGCTTCTAAGTATATTGTTTGTTTTACTTCCCTCAGTGATTGATACATAAGTTATTATTCACATCCCTCTTATTGCTGTATCTTAAAAGTCTAATTATTAGTTTTGAATTAGAAACTGAGACATTCCAAATTTACCCTGATATGTTATAACAAGCATGTACTGTTTCTGAAGGTGGTTTTGCCTGCCCCCTCCAGACTGCCCAGAATTAGGTAGTAACCTATTTGCACAGAAGTCCTCCCCTTCCACAACACTGCCCATTAGGGAGTCTAGGGATGTCACAGAATCAGATCAGATAAAACTGAAAGCTAGAGAGGGAGAACCCTCTGTTAAAGGATCAAAAGTCTTTAGCTCTTACAAACAACGTATTTCAACCTTCTCTTTTCAGTGAGAATACCTCTTTTATTTTCTTGTTCCATCAATTTTCAAATTCTGTTGGGTTTATCAGCAAGATTCTATTTTGAAAAACACATCTATTGTCCATTTTTAACTATCTCTAGTCCTCTGGTTTTTCCTTTCTGGTAACGAAATCCATGGAGAGACCTTTATCAATTAAACTGTAAAGTATGCTAAGATTATCACAACTTTCACTCTGTCTTATAACCCGGAACCTTCCCTTTATTATTTATTTCATGTCCTCAGAAGCCAAGGCCTGCAAGAGAGGAGAAAGACGTCAAACACTTTTTAAATTTTTTCTTAAGACCTTTTTCTGCATCTAAAATGCTTAGTCTTTTTACTTACTCAGTAGGAAAAGAAAAAAATCACCAAATAAGAAGGTAAGGGCATTTTAACATTTTAATTGACCTTGTTAAACTAAATACACACAGGAATTATAGGCAAAGACTTGCAGTGGTGGCAGGCAGCTCTACTACACCACCCTGAGCTGAGCTGGCCTCACCATACTTAAAGAACCACGATGAATGGAGTTGCAGATGCTCACCTTCTCATGAAGATACAGAATCTCACAATGGAAGGAAAAGCAAATATTAAATTCTATGTCATTCTTCGAAAAGGAATATCTAACTTTAATATGCACGTCACCATTAACGGGAAACTTCCTATATGGAAAAAATGATGAACTCTACTCCCTATTTGAAATTTAATCTAAGAATAACAGACAGAACATGTTTTGATTTAGATTTGTAGTTTGTGAGTTTTTTATTCCGTCAGTATCACTAGTCCAGTTACTCCGCCCTCTTCCATTCCATCATTACAGAAAAGTACACGTGAACACACAGGGAAGACTCGGGGCTGCAGCATCAGTGCATGTGACTGGGTTTCAAGATTAGATGGGGGAGAGGAGACTCTCTTTATACATTATATTAAGTGGTACTAAACTGAGGGAGGGAAAGAAAAGAAAACTCAACTTAATTTTTACTGAGAAATCAAAATACGCCAGGACTGGTGCCAGAAACCTTACCACTGAGCTCTCAACAAAGGCAACAACTGAACCTGAGAGGTGGAATTGAAGCCTGGGCATTGCGCCAGCCCTTAAGAACCGCTCAGTACGGAAGTGTTTCTAGTGCACCCTCTCCTGGAGGAGCAGTCCGTCCTACTACTATCACTTAACCAGGGGGTTCCCTGATATCTCTCACTTTAAACTTCGTAGTAAGCAGAGCGACTTATTTTAGAATCCTAAATAGAGGCTTGTAACACTAAAATGAAGCACGAGATCCCTTAAAATTCTCAGTGAGCCCCTCCTGGAAGGAGATAAAGGCGGCACCATAGCCATTGTCACTGCTCTGCGCCTGGAGCAGGCTGTGTTCCATCCGCCATTCAGTAAACATAATGCCTACTAAGGCTTATGCACTGTAATTCAAGTCAGTGTTTAGTGTTAAGTGAAAATTATTCTATGATTAAGTAAGTGGATCTTTTTGGGGAGATAAGGAGTTATTGAAGCCGGGATTTCCTCACTGAAATACATCTCCACACATTTTTAATTTATTTAATTTTTGTTGTTGCTTTATGAGACAAGTTCTCACTAAATCTCTGAGTTGCCTAGGCTGGGCTTGATGATGTAATCCTCCTGCCTCGGCCTCTCAGAGTATTAAAATCACAGGAATCAGCCATTGTCCCTGGGTAATTCATGTTCTTTGAATCAAGACAAGAACATAGCTCATTTTGTGTATCCAAATATTGCTTACTGTTACATTAGAGCACGCACAATTTGCTAGGGTGAGTTAAAGGACAAATGCATTATTTTTTTACTGTGGTAACCCTGAAGTTTTCTTTCAGAGCTTGTCCTTGGAAAGAAACCTAAGATTTAAAAATAATATAGAAGGATATTCCTGTAGAAAATATATATTAAGAAAGGCATAAAAATTCACAGTGTGCCCAGAAAATTATGTGGATGACTTGATTTATGAAGAATATTGTTTTAAGGTTATGGCTTAAGGCTAAATGTCCCACAAAGTCTCATATTCAAAACAAGGACTTTTGGATGTTGATTGGATCATGTTAGACACTATGCTTATCAGCAGAATAATCTACTGATGAATTCATAGAGAAATATACTTTCAGGAGGTCAGGTCTGCTTGGAGAAGGTAGATCATGGGAATACCACTGGAAGGATATATTCATGTGGTGAGCTGATACATTTTCTCTATTTGCTTCCTAGTTTCCAGGAATTTAGAAGTTTTCCTTCACCATGTCCTCCATGTTATTTCTACCTTAGAGACAGTTGACCAAAGACTGAACTCACTAACATCAGAAACCAAAATAAATCACATTACTTTAAATTTCATATTTCCTTTCTTTTCTTCATGAGAAAATTACTAACATGAATTCTGAAAGACTATACAGTGTGTTATTAGTAAACTTGGTAACTGTCATATTTTGATGAATTTTGATAGTAAAACTAAAATATTTAGATTTGACTCATCGAAAGATGAAAGACAACGATGTTTTGGTATACTATTATAACTTGATTACATTATATCCAAAGAGATATAATGAGGTGAGAGGAGCAAGTTGGGCTTCTTAAGGGAGGTGATATTTCAGCTTAATTTTAAATATTAAAAATACTAAAGCAATAATACTAATCCAAGGCAGGCAAAACCTTTCCTGCAATGATGGATGAACATATAAAACAGCAAAGCTCTGGGCACAATTTAGCAATATTTTAGAATTTGGTTTACTCAGAGATTAAATAGTACACCTTAATAGGAAATTAGAGTAGAACACAAAAGAATGTTTTATAATTCTCAGGAAGGTAAAACAGCTATCAAAGTTTTTCCTTAGACTTTATTGATAACGTTTTGCTTAAGGAGGTTGAAAAGGACAGTCAAAAATAGGAAGTAGAGAAAGAATGGGAGAAATGAGTTCACTGGAATAGTGTCATAATAATCATCATTATTACATCATTTAATATTTGCTCAGGAAATAAAAGCAGACTGTATATGCATTGAGGAAATTCAGAGATTAAATGACTTTTATTACAGCTAACAT
This sequence comes from Petromus typicus, assembly GCA_004026965.1. Lineage (NCBI taxonomy): Eukaryota > Metazoa > Chordata > Mammalia > Rodentia > Petromuridae > Petromus > Petromus typicus. The sequence continues at coordinate 23,457 of PVIR01004344.1, read as the reverse complement.
CCAGAAAATAATAGAACCATAACACAATTGCACTATTTCTAAGACTGTTATCTCTGGCATGAGATAGTTTTTAACATACGGTGAAGACTCAGTGAAGAACTGTTGAGCTATTTTGTGGAACCATCTTCCTTTCAGAACCTAGAAGAAGCATTATGTATTAAAAATACTTTCCTTACATTTGAAGATCAAACCTGGAATATTTTCCCACATATCAATTCCTGTGGATTATAGCCAGTCGGGATTATGTCTTATTTGCAGGTAGTGAGGAAGGAAGACGAAATGCATTCAATCCCCCACAGAGCTTACCACAGAGAAGAGCCTTGATAAATGAGGAATGAATAGGTAGATTGATAAATTACTATTATTTGTAATGTTTTTTTCCTCATTTCAGCCCAGGTAAATTTAACTGAATTTTCATGAAATACCCAAGGCATATAATTGACTTGGGAGTCTGAATCAGTTAATTTTTTCCACTTTCCTTTCTGAAGAAAACCTTCATTAGCTGTGACTCAATTTAATCATCACATTCATATTCTATTTAGAGAAGCCAAGGGACCCTAAGGTGATGGGTCTTGTTAATTAAATTAAATCAAATAATGATGATCTTTAATTTCCTAAAATCAAGTTCACTGAGCATCTTAGAGGTATTATTTAATGCAATCTTTATGATGCTTTTTTTCCTGTGATAACAGACACCCAGGATGGACTAGGTGTTTTCATTCTACAGTGATTTAATGGATCCAAAAGATGCACCTATTTAAAAATATATCTCAGACTAGTCTGCTCCACTTTGTAAATCCCATCATCAATATTTTAATCCTTTGGTTTAATAAAAGATATTTCTTAAAAAATACAAATAATTCCTGTCAGGAAAAGAAAACTATGTTGTAATTCATCAAATATCTTTGTGTACAACAGGAAAAAAAATTTAATGAGTAAAACTTTTTGTAAAGACACTTTACTAAGCAGCTTTCATATATTATGTCATTTAATATTCAGAACTACATCAAATTTACAGATTGGAAGATGAAACCCTTAAAAATCAAATTAGGTAAGTAGACAAGGACAATGAGAAATAGCAGAGCCTTGATGCTGGATTTGTTTTCTCTAACTTAGTAGCTACCTTTTTAAATTGTTTTCCTTTTCTGAAATAAATGGAGTTGAGAAAAATGTACACAACTTGAAAATATAAGGATGATATAATTGGTTTTTATCAGGCTAAGTTAAGAAACTCTGGATGTCCAGGTCCTAAGTGGGTACTTACGCTTTAGGAGAAAGGGAGATGAGTACACAACTTAGAAAATTCCTGGCCTGCCAACACTATAGAATGCTGGTGGATAGCTCATGTGGAAGGAGATACTAGCTAACAGAGGCCATATGTTACATAGGTAAAAGTCACAAACTAGAAAATACTATTAGTAAAGAACTATTTTTATTTCCACTTAACTGATTTTTTTAAATAATCACATATTGAGAGAATTTCTGAAGATGTCAACATGTTTACATAGCATACATCATAATGTAAATATTTTCAGGGAAAGATAGAGATCTACAGTGTAGACTTTGAAGGTTCAATTAAAAACTCTCCAACTGTAAAAAAAATGTCACTAGCTTTCTGGTTTGACTTGGAATAATGGAACTCTTTACCCATTTCAGATTAATACATGACATTTACTCTCAGTCCTAAGATAAATATGTCCCAAAGAAGATCAGCCTACATAAAGCACACTGATGGCACAGCTACCTGTTCAGTGTCATGCCTTTGTAGAAATAAGCTAGGTTAGTTTGCATTTTTGTCAACTATAGTTTCTTGGCAGCTTTTCACCTCCAATTTTTTAAAAAGTCACTTTGGAAGAGACTGTGATATTATGTTTTTTAGTGTAAATTAATTCTTCGCTCTTCATTTTCATGCTCATCAATATTATTGTAGGATAGGTTGGAGGGAGAAGTGTCAAGGAGTTTGTGAAACCTGCAAGGGAAAAGATAGCACCACATAGAATTTCAGTCCTGATTTATATTTTACATCCAGATGAACTGTTTGAGCCTATCTTCCTGTGAGGGATCCTCTGACTGGGAAATGGTGCCCCTGAAGCATGTACATCCTTGGGTGGCAAATGCACTGTAAGCCACTTCTTACAGAGACTCTGTAGAGTCAACATTTCAGGGCACCCCAGTGTACATTATTACTGTTAACATTCTGCTGGATAGAATTCAGATTTCCATTTAATTGTGTTTTTATTTTAAAATGTCTCCTGCACCTGCAGCTACTCAATCAGTTTTAGCAATTTGCCTGGTGCTATGTATATTTAGGAACAATGAAAACTTTAGAAAAAATGTTGGCAGAGTTGCATAGATCATAAATCACAGGATGATAACATCTCACATGAACAAACCATCTTTAAGAAAACAGTCCCAGTGATGTAAATATTGAATTTACCAGCAGTGCCATATCCCTATGGAGGCTGGACAATAGGCCATTTCTTAAATGGCGAAAGGGATGAGCTCTCTTCTTTATCTTTATTCACTTTTCCTTTTATTTCATTCCTGGGAAAAAGAAATGCCAGAGGAAAAGCTTAAAACAGATTATTCTGCGAGTACTGTATATAGGATATTACATCATAAATGTCTTTGAAAACTCTCAAACAGCTGACCTGTTTATATTACAAGACAGGGTCAATTTCCATTCTAGCAACTCTTTTGATGTCCGTGAATACTAATGCGCTCCCCAGAACGCTAGCTTTAGAATAACAGCAATTGAACCATTCAGCTTTCTCTGATGCAATCTTTCTGTGGCTAGATAGGATTCTATACATGGATTTCACTGAGCCACACAGCTTGGCATTATCAAAAGCTTTGCTGGAGCCATCAGAAAATGATGTCTCACATAATAGAGTCCCAGTGATGCTTACAGTTTCCACTCTAATCCCTGAGTGCATGTGTGTGTGAGTGTGTGTGTATGCATGAAAAACAAAGCCACACTAATGCTTCTGTTGGAACCCAAGTGATTAAACATCAACATGATACCACAGGGATATTTTCATGGCAAATGTCTGAGACAACAAAAAAAGGGCTCTGAAACCACACAGGGCACAATACTGAAGAAGTTTTAGTCGGAACAAGACTCTGGCTTGACATCTGTTTCCACATCTTGCCAACTATGGGACTCAAGCACTTTATTTCACCTAAGTTTCTGATGCCTTCTTTCTTTACTTATTTTTAAAGGATACATAAAAATATAAAAGTAAGAAAATTTAAGAGTATGTCTTATTTTTTAAATGGTACTACTATTATTAACCTAATAAAGTGGAACATATGTATGAATAACAATAAAAATAAAATCAATCACAATGGTTCTAATTTGTAAGAAAATCTAACACAACCTAGGCACTCAAAAATGTTTGTGCTTATCTCCTGCTAATCTTTATAATAGTCACAAAAGCTCAGCTGATTCAATTCTATAGGAAAAAAGAATGTGAAATGTAGAAATGAGTGAGTAATCTTTTGTGTGTTCATTTCTGGTGAAACTGACAAGAACAATTACAGTATTCTACATAGGCAGACCCAAGCTGCTGCTTGTGGTTAGTGCAAGACAGCTTCAATCAACATTCTATCTTCGAATAAGAACAATGGAAAATTCTCTGTATTTTGTGAAATCCAGTGTTTCTCATTCTGTAGTAGAAATTCAAGCATAATCACCCCTAGTTACTGTTCTAGTCACCACTTTTCTCCACCAAGATTCTGCCCCCTACTAACTAACATGTTAGGAAGAACTGCTTGTTAGAGGGCAGTTTCTCTGTTTTATTTCTTATTCCACTCTTGGGTCCTCTAGAGCTTAAACATCTACTCTTCAATTATCAAAAAAACTAGTTTTCTTATTTTTCCTAAGCCTTTATGAGGCTGAGCATTCCTCACTTCTCTACTTTTTTTTCATGAAAACAGTACTGTCCCAGCTCAGTAATTTACCCTTGGCTTGTCATTTGCTTCTAAAAATATGGCAATCAAATTGTAGTCTCAGTATATATTTGCAATATCTGTGCATTTTATTTTTAATTACTTTATGAGAATATATGACATCAATATACAAAACAATCAATGGCACTTGTGTACAATGATAATTTCACTGAGAGAGAATTTGGTGAGAAAAATACTTTTCACAGTAGCATAATTAATACTTTGTAATTAACCTAACTAAGAAAGTGAAGACAGTTCTATAATACAAACCAGAATACTCTGGAAAAGGAGATGCAAGAGGCCCTCAGAAAATAGGATATCTTCTTCTCCTGGATAGACAGAATCACTATAAGCAAATGGCAATACTATTAAAACCAATTTACAGATTTACTAAAGTTCCAATCAAAATATTAGCAACATTCATCTCGTAACTGGAGAGAAAAATCCTAAAACTCTTATGGAACCAGAAGAGAATCAGAATGGCAAAAGCCATCCTGAAAAACAAGAACAAAGCCAAAAGCATCATGCTCCTGGATCTGAAGTTATGTTTTGATGCTACAGTGATAGGAACAGCATAGTTTGGGTGCAGAAACGGACATGTAGATGAGTCATGCGGGGTAGAGGGTGCGGAAACAACCCCCTGCACTTTGAGCTGCCTGATCCTTGAAGGAATCAAAAACATACCATGAAGGAAAGATAGCCTTTTAAATAAAGAGTGCCGGAAAAATGGCTATTCACAGGCAAAAGACTACCTCTAGACCTATCTTTCTCACAATATACTAACCTGAAATACATATTAAAGAGCTCAATATTAAATGGAAAGATGCGCCACTTGAAGATAAAATAGGTAAAATTTTTGAATTCATACAGATAGGCAAAAACTTTTTGAACAACTAATCAGTTCCACACAAAATAGCATGAAGGATCAACAAATGGAGTCATTTCAAATTAAAAAGCAACACAGGAAAAGAAACAACCAACAGAGTAAAAAGACAACCTACAGAATGGGAAAAAATTCTGCCACTGATTTTTCAGATAGAAGATTAATATCTAGGTTATATAAAAGTTGAAAAAAGATTCCCCAAAATAATAAAAAAAAACAGTTCAAAAATGAACAAGTGAGACATACAGACATTTTTTCAGAAGTAAAAGGGCTAAGAAATACAATAATAATAATAATACAAGGTCAGCATCACCAACCATTAGACAAATGCAACAACAGTGAGATGTCATTTTACCCCAGGAAGAATGGTCATCATCAAGAAACTAAATAATAACAAATGTTGGTGAGACCATGTATGGGGAGATTCTACACATTGTTAGAGCAAATGGAAATTAATACAAACCCTATGAAAATCAATGTGGCAATTCCTCAAAATACGAAAACTAGAAATTCCATTTGAGACACCATTTCCATTTTAGATGCCTGCTCAAAAGAGTTTGAAGACATCATACGGCAATGCTACATGCATGCCCATATTTACAGCAAATGAATACCTAAATATCAAAAGCAGCATATGTATTCATCAACAAAGGAATTCATAAAGAAATTGTTTTACCTCTAGAAAATGGGGTACTTCTCTGACACACAGGAAAGACTTGAGTCATTTGTGGGAGATTGCATGCACTCTGAGACCAGAATGGTAAGTGAAATGAATCAGATACACAAGTTTATATACTGTGTGCTTTCTCTTATTTGAAGAAACCTGAAACATAGATAGTGTAAAATAAGTTAGATAAAATGAAGTAGGGTGACAGATCATTCTCAAAGAAGAAGGCCTCAAGAGTTCGAGGAAAGGGTGAAGGGAAGGAAGTAGGATTTAAAAAGTATTAACACATGCTATGTGCTCCCTACAAGGAATGTCAACATTATACTACAAATATGGACTAATAAAAAATTTTAAAAATCAGACAAAAAATGAAAGGTACAGGAAGCCTTGTAGGCAAAGCACCTGCAGCTTCACAGGTGTTTCAGATTTATGGTTGCAAATACATTATTCTCCAAATAATAATAATCATGTATGGTTTCTTACATAGTTTATAGATTTGAAGCTCAGTGCAGTTTGGCTGGTTTTAGTGTTCTGGATGCTGGAGTCCCATGATGGTTGGGCGGTGGTCACTTCCAGCCTTCTTTACTCAGCCATTTAGTGTGTGGCCTGAAAGACTTGCAGCAGCTGTGGTGGAAACAGCTGCAGCTCTTCAGTTACCTCAGCAGCTATGTAACTTTGAGATAATCTCAAGTCAGCCACTTCTCAGGAGCTGGGCTTCGGATATGTGGGCTCAATTTTTCAAGTTGCACAACCAAAGGGAGCGCACCAAGAAAGAGTGATTTCACCTTAATGCCCAGACTTAGGAAACTAGTAATGTCACGTCTGCATTCTGATGGCTGAGGCAGTTATGAACACACTTCCAGATTTAAAGTGTGAAGACACAGGCCTAATGGCCTATAGATGGGTCCTAATGTCATGCTGTTGCATCATTAAAAATTAAACCTATATTTGTGCAGCATTTTTGGAAAAGTACAACACCTACAGTAGGGGGCAAAGATTTCTAAAAATAATGAAAGTCAATTTTTCTACTAATAGCCACTATTCTATTCATGAAAGATCATTGGATGCCTGGGTACAGTATACATATGAACCCTGGCAGTACTTTTGTTTTCACATCCATATTGATAGATAATGTCGATATCTGATACATGCTGTCTATTGTGGTTTCAGAATTTCCATCCAGAATTCTGTGACACCAGGCTTGTCTCCCTGTGGCCTACACTATTAAAAGGAGTGGACAAGTATATAACCCCAAATTTGATTTAAGAAGCACCTTTCATAGACCTCCTCAGATTCCTGGGTCCTTGGAAACTTTACCCTGACTTGATCACAATGGCAAACACACTCTGCACACCTGGAAAGTTCTACCTCCCCACTTGATTCACCTCAGACCTATTATCTATACATCCTCTACTTCTGATCTCCAGGGTGCAGGGAGATGCCACGCAAAGGGACACAAAGACTTTTGGAAAGCCTGTCAATATCAGTTCCCTGCCCTATGGAACAACTGAGACCAGCTGCAGAGAAGGCTGAGGTTAGAGCCAGGAAATTAATTTCCTCTGTCTTACTTACATTATGATCAATGAGGAAGACTACACTGCTTGTGTGATAGCCTCCTGTGAGGCTGAGCTGGTGTTCCTACAGAGTGACTACATCTGTTTGGAGCTCACTCTGCCCCTATGGCCAGATTAGTTCTACATACACCCTGTTGCAGAATTTCTCTGCCATGCCTGGTACATTTGTTTCTGCTTTCTCAATGCTCTGCCATCATCTTTCACAAATAGAACATCAGCAATTAACCTTTTACTCAGGCTCTACTTTTCAAAGAACTGAAGCTAAAATGGAAACCACATATCACGTTGCATGGTCTTCATATAGGACATGAGTGGCTTTAAAATTTTTGTAGAGTAAGTGATTTTGCCAAAATATCAAAGTTAGGTGAAAAAAACCCTCAACATAGAAATGAGGATTTCTTTTCAGTTACACGTTTTTCTTCTATATCAGCTGTTTTCTCAAGAAGTATACAAACTAGAAATTTTGCAATCCTGACTTTCCTATATTAGCCCATTTTTGTATTGTGCAGATACAACATCTGACCTCCACAATTGAAGACAAGTTGCTCTAATTTGTCTCATGGCCTCAGGGGATTCAGGCCACGGTTAGCTGCTCCCATTAAAAATCATCATAGTGAAACAACACAGCAATGCAAAGGTGCTTCTGTATCATGGGCTGGAAAGCAGAGCAGTAGAGTGCAGAGGGCCCTGGGAACCAAACGTAGTACCTGAAGTAATGCCTCCATGACATACCCAGACCCAGCTAGGACCCAACTCTATACTAATAAACTAGGGAGTTCCCAGTATAATCAAAGTGACACACTTGGATCTGACTGCCATGCTTCTCCCCAGTTAACTTGACACTCAAACAGACTTCCTTAAATTATACTTAATCTCCCAACAAATGTAAGGTCATAATTCTGCCTAACATAATACAAATATCCCAGGGACAACTGCAACACAGTAATTCCTTTCTCAAAGTCTCAACAGTCCCACCACTGCAAAAGAGGCCGAGTCAAAAATCCCCTTGGAAACACAAGGCCAACTCTTAGAGGATAAAAAAAAAAATTACCTATGGTAAATCCATGGTACAGTGGCACAGGCTAAACATGTCCGTTACAAAAGGGACAAGCAGAAGCAAGAGAAGAATCAAAACAAATGAATACCAAAACTTAGCAGGACAAATACTAAGTCACATAGCTCCATGCTGCATGACTAACACAGAACCACAGTGATGCAGGCATCAGTAGCCCAACCCTACAGCCTTTCTGTTTGGATTCCACACAGCTTCTGTCCTAGGGTGGCTCCATTCACTTACCTGTTGTTTGTCTCTGTGCACTTTCCATATGCCTGGCACCTAAAACTTCTTGGAGTTTTCATTGCTCCTTTAGCTTCCTCTCCACAGCTTTACCCACTGCCCTCTCAGGGCCTCATAGACTATTTATTGAAATCTTGGGGGAAGCCTCCCCATATTTCAGATCTTGTATTCTGCATGTGAGTAAAACCAACACCACATGCAAGGCACCAAGGTTTGCTATTGGTGGAAGCAGTAACTAGGCTCCTTTGGACAGTCTATAGCGGTGTCTAAGGGTCTACAGGGCTGATCCCAGGCAACTGATCCTATGGAACCAATTCCTTGGGAGGCTTTTCTTGACACTGGATCCAAAGAAATCTCTTCTCAAATGAAATGTTTACCCTTTTGTACCCTGGAGTCTGTGATGAATGGTGTCTTGATGTTTTCAGGATGTCTTCAAGGTGTCTTTCTTCTCATTTCTTTATCAAGAACTTGACTTCTTTTGAATGGTGTGAATCTCTTCAGTAACCAAACCTCCTTTCTCCCCAACCTTACACATGGCCCCATTAGGACCAAAAGTTTTCCAACCTATTCTATTGTGCCTTTTGCTCCTGTTTCTCCTGATAAATCTGAGTAATAGCAGCCAGCAGCACCTATGCCATTGCATGAATGATATAATGCTTGACATTTTCTCCATCAGATTCCTTAATCTCACTCTATCAGACAAGTGAAATTTTTAGAGAAATGTTTTGCCAGAGTGTAACTTGCACGGCCTGTAGTCTGATTGCTAATGAAATACTTGTTCCCAAACAAAATCCCCTGAGCTTGTTAGTGTCTACATTCCTATCTTCATTGCATTCTGAATTTTGACCAACATTACCTATCGGGCTGTGCTTAGAGCTTCCTAGGGTTTCTCTACCTTGCATTGCCAAATCTTTCAAATTCTCCTTCAAACCAGCGCCAAAGGCTTCTAAACCACAGGGTCAGGCACAGCCACCATCAGAGGCTACTTTTCTGGTATTATTTTTCCATATGAATAAGCCTTATCATCACTCAGACACCATACCTGAAACTCACAATTTAATGGAGGTGAGGTTTAATTTGGTTCAAAGTTTCAAGGAATTCAACCAATGATTGGCTGGCTGCAAAGCAGAAATATTATGGTAGAATGGCATAGAAGAATCTTTTTTCAGACTTGAATTTGTAACACTTCTAGAAGTCAATTCTTCCCACACTGGGCAGTAATTCAGAAGACAATTTCCTCATTAAGTACAGTTTGTTTTTGCTATGAGCTTGATAGTTTGCAAAAATAACCTGGTAGATAATCCTCTATATCTTCCTTCTTAAATACCTCAGTCTAGACTCACCATTATTCTAGTTCCTCACCAGGAACATTTGTCATGATCTAATCAACCTCATCCAAGTTTCTATGAGGCCAGGAACCATATCTGTCTATTCTTCTATTCTGAAATAAATCAACTGGAAGTATTTGACACTCAAACCATTTCTTCCGTGTTTCAAAAGTTCCCCCAAATCTCATTACACTATATTTTACAGGGAATTTCCCTGCTAGCTGCAACACTAAAGTATACATAATACAATACTCAATACACATTAGAAAGAAACATTGTAGCCTGGTGATACTTGAAAAAATAACTTTCAAATTACTGCTTAATTACATTCCTCAGCCCATGATCCAGCTTTAGTGGCTCTAGCTATAGCTTACATCTAAAACTGAAAATATAACATCCAAAAAATATGCAAGGTAGTTTTTTTCTAAGGGCAGAAATTGTTTCTTTGCTCTACTATCTACTTAACTTGACTGTTAAAATCATTCTAGCTCTTTCAAATTAAATTTCACATGATATAATGATATAATTTCCACTCTTTCATCTTGATCGGTCTATGTTATTCTATTTGAAATGAGTTTATTTTAACTAGCTTAATACTACATCAGGTTTTAAAAATATTTTTATTAGTAAATATTTGGATCATGTTTTTATGCCCTCTTAGGCAATTTTTGGTTTATTTAAAACATCTGTAGTCATTAGTGATAATAGCAAATACTAAATCTATTATGGTATTATTTTCTTTGTTTTCCCTCAGCCTAATTTTCCATTCCTGATTTATTTATAGGTTTTTAAAATATATATCACTTGCAGAATTGTCTTCCTCAATTATTTAGTCAATGCAATACGTATGAGCAACTTATCATGATCTACTGGTGTCTTGGTTTTATCACTCCTTTGGATGTATAGAAACTTATTTCCAAATGTGTCTTTTCCAGTATGGGACCCACAACTCACAATGGTTTACTTAAAATTTTTAGAACCCCTAGGTATTATACATTGCTTTAATAATAGCGTTCCTCTTTGTTAACTCTTATGGCCTCCATTTTGTCATTGTCTCAGAGGTTTCTGTGACTATGGACAGTGTTTTTTTTTTTTGTTTTTTTTTTTTCTGCTGTTGTTATTGTTTTCTTTTCTAAATCACTTATTTCTCTTATGTCCAGATGGCGTAAACTCTTATGATCTGTCTTTAAATTCACTGATTCTACTTTTGAAGCTGGCTATTTTTTTATATTTTAGTTGTACTTTCTGTTTCCCTAATTACAATGATTCTTTTTCTGTAATAACTAATGTCTTGATGTTTTCTATCTTTAAAATGTGGTTGAAAATATTTGTTGAAGCAATGTTTATGGTGACTTCTTATGGTTTAGAATTAAACGTCTCCAAAAAGTCTCTCAGTTGTAAGAAGGAGCAGGTGGAGGAGGCTGTACTATCTCCCCCCCCCAATATCTCCCTGCTCTACTTCCTGGTATCCATGTGGTCACACGGGTCACAGCTTTCCATAGCTGTGCCATGTGTTTTCTGCTTTCAAGCTAGTCAGTGATAGAATGAACCCACTAAATCTTTAAACTGAATACACCTCATTTCTTTTGAATTTCACGTGTTAGGTGTTTGATTCCAGAAAGGAAAAAGCTAATATCTGACTGCTTTAAAATTCTTGACAGATGATTCTGTCAACAGATCCATCTTTATGCTGATGGCTATTATTTTTCATAATTTCATTATGATTTCTTGATCTTTGGTACAAGCGATTTTTTATTATATCCTGAATATACTAGATAATATACTATATATTATATTTTGATTCTGGATCTTAATTAATATTATTCTTTTTAGAATCCGTCCCTCTTTTGATGGGCAGTATAAACATCAGATGAATGCATATATTCAGCTTTTTTCTGTGTCCCACTAACATTTTCCAGCAAAATAAACTCATTCACACCCCACCCTATTATAAGTGTATGAAGTGAATGTTTGACTCTCTCTTGAGTTCTGTTCACTTATTTTCTGTAACAAAAGGACACAAACCAAGACAGCAGCCCCGTCATGGCCTTGCTCCAAACAAGAGGGGCGCAAACTTTGTTGCTGTAAGAGTAGGGGCTACATATTCAGTTCCCCAGGGCTCCTGATGACATAACCTCAGGAGGAATCAAGTACTTAATAATCTGCTTTCTCTCTCTCATGATATCAGGTGAGAACAGAGATTTAGCTTGTCAATTGACCTCTCAGATATGCTAAGGGGTGGGGCAATCAGAACACTGCAGGGTTCTGCTCCAAAGAGAATGAAAACAGCTGTCCACATGGCCTTGAGGCCACCTGCTGGGACAGGTACAATGTCATCCACATTGTTCTTTCAGGGAGGCAGTGGAGGAGCAGCTAACAACACCCAGTGGGGAAAAAGAGCACAATATCTGTATCTACAGGAAAGGGGCTGGAGTGGGGGATGAAAGCAGGTAGAAGTGATTCTGTTGTTGTTTGTCTTATTCTGTTGTTGTTTGTCTAGAGTAGCGTGGATATTGCTGAAAGGGTTTTCTGTTGTTGAGCCACTTTCTTCCTAGTCCTTTGTCAGAAAAGTCTTGTCTTAGAGATGCACCAGTTTGCTTCTGCAGCAGCATGTTGGGAAATATACCGTACTTACTTATTCTACTAAACTTATCATCATGCAGTCTTTCAAGTCTCGATATGCTGAGGAAGTTCACCTAGTGTTTGTATCATTTAGGGTCTTCCTAGGGAAAGTTATTGTGCCGTGGCCAGAGCTGTGTATCTGCAGAAGGATCTGGGAGGCATGGCATGCTCCATTTTGACAGAATTCCAGAGACTATTCTTTGCTCTGAAAGTTTCTATACATTAGAAGAGTTCCTGGCACATATCAAGTATTTAAATAAATATTTAACTCATATTAAAGATTTACTAATGCATTAAATATAATGCTGCTCTTTCCTGCAGTAGTTCCAATCTTGATTTAGTCCTAAATTCACATTCTACATCTGCAATTTGGTTGGCCAAGGTATTAATCTCTTCAATTTATTTTCTGTAAAACACAGGCCTTAATTACTCTCTTAGGTGTGAACAGTCATTCTTAATCCTGAAGCTTCTCTCCATGTGAAAGTGGTTCCATTCGTGGATCAACCAGTCTGGGCCAGTTTCCAACTTCTTTTAAGTACATGAGGTGACTAGTTGGTAAGGTAGACCTGGGTGTCCATACTGAAATTCTGATGAACCCTGAATCACCCAAATAGGTGCCAATGACACTGGGCTGGAACACAGAATAATTCAGTGAATAAATAATTCTTGAGCACTGGCCATGGCCCAGATATGGGTTCTCATAGGAAAATGAAGATGTTACTAGGCCTACTCTCACATAATACATGATGTATTTGAGGAACTGGAAATGCAAATAGTAAAGGCAAATAAACTATATTAATGTGTTGACAAAAATTTGAAAAATATGCTAAATTGAAGCAAAACTGAGTGGCAAACCTTTATGTCCATTACCTAATTCAACATAATACCTTTAAAAAGCCCTGCCAAGTTAATCACAGTGATAACCACAATAGTGTAGCTACTATTCACTGAGTAAGGTGCTGAATATTTTACATGCATGGTATTTTCTTCTTGATTATCACAGTGACCCTTTAAGGTAGGTATCCTCTTGTCCTAATTTTATGGCAAAGGAAATTAAAGCATAAAGGAATAAACCAGTTTTCTTGGATGGTGGTGGATCTACTAACCTGCAAAGCTTATCATATTAAACAGTAAGCTATATTCCCTGCTCTAAAAATGAAGAAATTATGAAGTGTAATTCATTTTATATACCTCACATTTTATAGCACAGGAAAGCCCTTCAACTGAGGAAAATAGTCAGCAAGAAAAACAAAATGATACACAGCAAACCACTGACTTACAGACTGAATATGTTTGCAAGGTCTGGTTGTAATTGAAGTTAGCTGTGAATCAGGACTATTTTCCCATAAGAAATAATTGAAAAACTCATAATGCATTCTAAACCTCCCACACCCCTTAACTAAACATTTCATAATAAAAAAGATTGTATAACATGAATAATTTAACTGAAATACCAATAATTTTCCTCATGCATTCACCAAAAATTTGCAAAATGTACCTAATTTACCAAAAACAGCAATTTCATACTGTATTCCCCATTCCAGTGAATATTTTTGGCTTACAAATGGAAGAATGAAATAATAGATGATTATTTAGAAGAAAGTCCCCTTCCATAAGAAATCACTCTTCTTGGGTGAGCCTATAGCCCACTAGAACCTAATTTTGACTCACTACCTCAACCTTTTAGAACTAAAACTTGTCTATGGTTGTCTTTTTCTGTCTTTTCTTTAACACTGTTCTTGAGTATTACATGCCATTGCCATCAAGCAAGTGAATGAAGTGTTAGGCTTTTTCTCTGACTGGTGGGTTTCTTTACAAAGAAAGTGGCTCTGTCCATTCTTTCCAGATTTCCTTTATTTCAGAAGAACTTGGCTGCCCTGTTTGTTGATGCCCCCCTCCTCTTCAGAAAGCTCCTCAGCTCCCTTTCTCTGTTACTCAGCCAGAAGTTGCTGAGGCATCAGGAGACAATTCCTCCGAGTATACCTCCCCCAGTCCAACATCACCACTGTCTACTTCCAAGCCTATACATTCTGCTATAGTGACAACATCATCAAACACAGGGTCATCCGAAGACTCAGGCTCCTCTACACAGCCTTCAAAGTCTCTGTTCTATATAATTTTAGGCCACATTTTCTTCCAGGCAGATCCCAATGTCCTTAGAGAGAGACACTGGCCCAGGTTTTCTCAATTAAACCCACACAAAATAGACTATCATTTAGAGTGTAGTTCAAGGATTTAGTCACAAGTTAAAACTCAAATTTCAGCCCTAACTGAAATTGTTCATATGTGAGGCTGATTGTAACTAGAGGATCCATTGTGTTCCTATGGCATGGGATAGTGATAGGACTACTGTTTCCAGGAAGCAGTCATGGAAGGGCACTCTGTGACTGCAAATATTTACAGTCCTGATTTACCTTGCGGAGGGTAGCTGTATATGCAGCTGTATTCATTCCTGGATATTTGTTTGGTCTATAAATATTAACAGTGTGCTACAGTGATAATCCAAAAGGTGCATAGAAAAAATACTCCAGAGTCATTTATCTACCCCCAAGAATCCCAGTTTTCTGAGACCAGGTCTGCATTGCAAAGTAAGAGCTTTCTGTTCTATCTAACCCTAGCTTGAGAGTCAGAGAAACACAGACTTGCTTAGAGGAGTGAGAAAAATAATTGGAAAATATAAATAGTAGTGAGTGAAAGGTTATTATTAAGTAAAAAGTTAATTAACCCTATGGGGCCATATTTCATATTACTTTAAAACATGATTTGAATTTCAACATAAATTATAATATATAACAAAATGTTATAATTTGTTAATCTTTCATTGTCTTTCTTCTACTATATACTGTAAAAGTAATTTTGATTTGTGTCTGATATTCTGAATATACACACTATACAGGCCAATGCCATGCTTTTATTTTATTTTTCTTCATATTTTTTTCAGTTTTATCATTCAAAGTTCCTTGTAAAGTGAGGGAAAAAAATTAAAAATTCTCAGTAAATGATTACAAAATTAATTTACCTTTAAATCTTTAATTTACAGAGACTATTCACAGCTTAGTGTTCTAGTTACACTCTCTCGCTGTCATACCTCCTACTCCAAACCACCTTATCTTCTCCATGTACTTTAGGATATGTACCTAAGAGCAAGATCAGATTACCTACTACAAAAGTTGTGCCTTTCAGAATGGCAGCCTTTGATTATGTGCCTATTTAAATATAATTTTTCAAGCTTAAATTAAATTTAATGTTCAGTGGCTCATTTACATTTGCTACTTTTCAAGTGTCTAATAGCCTCTTATGACTAGTGCCCACCAAGCCAGGCAGCAGAGATGAAGAACTTTTTCATTCTTACAGAAGCTCTTTTGAGCAGTGCTCAAACAACCTCCTTCAGTCCCCAGCTCTTGGCTCAGCAACTTATCCTGAGAGTCTGATGCAAGCTTCCTGCAACATACATCTATGCTTTGTAATGCATACACAGGACTATTGCAGTTTTTCCAAATTATCTGTTGGCAGGCACAGAGCTGGTAAGAAATGCCTAGGGGGCTATTGGAGAAGGAGTAGACTAATAAAACCATCTAGTATATGACTGTGCTCCCCATGTGAATTATCTCTCTCTAGAACCTATTATTCAATCAATTACATGTCTACATTAGATTATTTACATTCTGATAGAGTAGACAGGTTAGGTCAAAGAAGAGAGTATATCTCTGTTCTTCTGCTAAGTGTGCAAGCAGCTGAGTGTGTATCATTTATATTCATGACAATAATATATATGTACAGATGTATGTATAAGTTTATTCTATGTGCATGGTTAAAATTCACCTACACCGGATTTGAAAGACTTAATATTCACCCTGTTAAACAACTACTATGCCTGTAGAAAGTCGTGATGGAGAACAGGGAGATGTCTGTGCTGCATGGAGCAGCCAGAGCAGGGTAGCTAGTGAGAAATATTCCGCTTCTGCAGTCAGACTTTTTTCATTCTGCAACTGCTTGTGTGGAGATCCATTTCTGAGACAAGGAACCTGGCTACATGCTCTGTCACAGTCTTTCTGTCAACTATTCCCTCATATTTATTCTTAGAATGAAAATGAACCACAATACTTCTTCTAGTCCATCATTTAAATATCACTGCACCAAATATATTGTACATGTGTGTGTATATTTGTAGAAAGAGGCTATTTTTAACACAAGTTTATCTGCCTCAAACAGAAACCTTGCTTCATTATTCATTTATTAATTCATTATTAATTTGTTTACTGTATGTTAGATTCATCACACTAATTAGCATATTTGATCATGACAATATCCTACAAAAACAATACTAATAATATACCCATCTTAGAGATGAGGACATGGGAATAGATTAAGCATCTTTTCCAAGGTTACAGAGCCTATAGGTCTCAAGACTAATCCAACATGAAACACATAATCTAAAAGATTGGAAAAGTGTATGAATTAGGAGGGAGAGAAGGAGACACAGAGTTGTATATCTTAATGATTTATATTTGCAATAGACCTGCCACTGTCTAGGGAGACTTGTCTAATGTGGCAAGGCTGCTTGTGCATTAAACTTGACATTTACTGTGTGTTCCTGTTGTTATTTCCCCGTGGAAATGCTCATTTTCCAGCCAGGGCCTTCTTTCTCAGCTCTACAATGGAGACGGTGCACAATAGCAGACCAGAAGTCTAAGTTTTTAGATTGGTGAATTCCCTGTACATTTCCCTTAATTTCCTCAGTTTTCGTTTTCACACCTTTGGAAAGAAGCACTGACATATACCTAAGAAGAGCAACCAAGCAAAGGATCGTCTCTGACTTCAGATAAGATTATTCACAAAGATAAAAGCCTGGAACATTTAATAAATGCAAGTACAAGCAGTAGTTCAGCCTACCAGGGCCAGGAAAAATAGATTGCAATGTCAACCTAATCAATGGTTCATTGCTGTACTTTTTCAGTGCTTGAACCTTATTAGGATTGAAGCTGCAATTCCTGGCTGAAAATCAATGTGGAATATTTCAAAATGCAGAAATACAATTGTAAATAATTTGATAACTTTCCCAAGTACCTTGGGAAAATCTGTGCAGAGTTAAGTGGAGATGGTACACAGGTTTGTCTCTTACAAACAGGATCCAAAAAAAGAAGACGAGGTAGTCAGCAGAGTTCATGGCAGAATTCCAAATCCAACACAATTGGACAGAACTTGATGTTAGGGGTTAAATTTGAAGATCGGGTGTCTAAATGTAGCAATATGAGGGTTGCTTTCTTTCAACAGAGAAACTAATTTATGGCTAAAATTTGGAATCACAGATCCTACACAAGAGTCACTGATTTCTCTTCAGGCCTTGGTCTTGCATCTAAAAATGATTTTAGGGATGATATAGATTACAGGGGAAAAAGAAAGATGCAAAGGAACAGTGACAGATGAGATGAGATGATCTAAAGAGGGGAGAAAGGAGGATTTTAGGGCAGCTAATCATGCCTGTGTCCACTCTTAGCCACAGTTAGGTTGTGGCTAAATATATTATTATTTCTAAAATGTTCAATGTGGACAATAGGAACAGAGCCTCAGAAGTTATAAGACATAGAGAAAGAGCATATAAGGTCAAAAATAGCCTACAAGATCATGGACATATACCATAATATACATATTCATATCAGTATGGATATGTGTATACATGAGAGGAAAAATACATTGTGGTTTAAGGACATGGATATTCAAAATGAATGACATCCGATTGAAATCTGTGTTCTACCATTCAGTATAGAACCTAATATGAGGCATATGAACTGTTTAATAAACTAATTTTATAGCTATTAATAATTCTAACATGTTCTACTCTCAAGTAGATTAAATTAAAATAATTTAATTTCAACACCGTGCTTGTCATGGGAAGATGCTGTTATGGGAAGAAAGAGAAAAAAATGATATTTTTATCTGTCATTGTTATTGGTTGAATTGTATGTCCCACAAAATACATGTTGAAGGCCTTACCCCAATATTGCTGATGTGACTTATTTAGAAATACAGCCTACACAGATCAAGTTAGTGTAAAGTGATTGGGGTGGTCCTTAATTCAATATGGCTGGCATGCTTACAGGAAGAGAAATACAATGAGAAGTCTGCAAAAAGGAAAGATGTAATGGAGATACATGGAAGGAAGATGGCCAGAGGGAAAGATGAGCTAGTTGATCTTGACTTCAGACTTCTGACCTTAATAACTGTGAAAGAATAAATAAAAGCTAAGTAATTTGTGGAACTTCGATAAAGCACAAGAAACTAAGACAATCATAGCACTCACCCAAGAAAGGTTTGTCCACTTAGCTAACATTTTATTAACTGGGCATCTAAACTAACAAGAGATATTTTATTTCATTGGGATAGTATACAAACATAGAGAAAAAAGTTCAGTTTTGAAAAGTGTGATTTTGTGGAAGTTCTTGATTGACATTAAATACATAATGTAAAAAAATATATTATTAAGCTCAAACTTCCATTAGTAAAGTATCAAGTACTTTGTGGTTTAAACAATAGAAACTTATTTTATTACATTTCTGGAGACTGGGCCTATAAGATCATAAACATTCAGCCAATCACAAATATGTTACTACAATATGTAAGCTACATATTGTCATATTCTCTCCAAGATATATTATGACCTCAAGTTTATGCAATTCCAATAATTCTTTTGAGAAAAGAGCCAGGATATGTCCAGGGAGGACTAAGACATGCTCACTGTCCCCAAAAATCTTTCAAATTAATGAAATCATTACAATGGTAACAGGAAATTACAGTATAAGAGAGAGGTGAGCCTGGGAAACCACAAACAATGTTGAATTTAGCAGCAAATCCTGAATTTTAAAAAGAGGGTGTAATTTACTCATATGAGAGTCTAAATCCTATAAATTATGTACTTAGTGTTTGATAACTGAAAAGATGAGTGAAATATAATGTCATTAAATATAATGCCAAAACATTGTCAAGTTCAAGGATAAGTACTAGATCCTGTGACAGTTAAGCTGGGTTGTCATCTTGGATAGCTTGGGAACTATCCAGAGGACTAGTAAATCAAACTCCTAGTATGTTTACATGGTAATAAAGGGATGACTAGGGTACTATATTTGGTCTCTGGCTCTTCTCTGTTGTGCTTGTGGCTGCCATGAAAGGATCAGCATTCCCACACCAAGCCTTCCACCGTGGTGTTTCCACTTGGAGCCAATGGACAGTGGACTGAACTCTCAACTGTGAGCCAACCAAGCTTCCCTTTAAGGTAGTAGATATCAGATATATTGTACTGGGCTAGGGGTTTAGCTCAGTGGTTCCAGCACCGGCCTTGCAAGTGCAAGGGCCCGGTTCAATCCCTGGTAGATAACCATATACAATAATTCTGGGTTTGGAGACATGCCCACCAGCAATCAGTACCACATATCACAGTGGTGGGCATGGTGGTTCACACCTGTAATCCTAGCACTTGAAAGGCAAAGTCAGGACAATTGTTGGGAGTTTCAGAATGAGCTCAGGGCCAGTCTGAACTTAAAGCAAGACCCTGTCTCAAAAAAAAAAAAAAAAAAAAGATATATTGTTCTGACAAAAAGTAAAGTGAATAGTACAGTATTTCATTATAATATTCTAAAATGCAGGATGAAAATGGAGGCAATATGTAGGAAGGAACACTGAGCAAGGAACTTTAAGAACTTGTTTATCTACCTTTACTTTGAATTAGCTCTAGAACCTTGGACAAGAGATGTAGTTAAGAACAAAGGAAATTATCCAGTCCTGACTAACTCTGAGTCTTGGAAATTTCATCCATGAATCTCTAAGGAACATTAGTATTATCATTTGGAATGTTAAAAAGAAATTAATTCTCTCTTTAAGGTTTTAACCTGTGAAAAGAGCCTAATAATACAAATAATGACCACAGAATAAATATTTATTAAAATAATAGTAAAATGTAGGTGCTCCAATTTATTTTTTTTAATTATTATTTTTATTGGTACATTAAATATACACATCATGATTGCACTCCATAATGGGGATTTGTACCAGTATAAGACACAACTTAATTCTCATTTTTTCCCATAGCCCCACCCACCCTACCACCCCCCATATATATAAAATTTGTTTCCTTACTTTTTTGTTACAATCTCAAGGTGCTCCAATTTATTAATTCAAAAGTGATTACTATGAAGTGTCAAGCCATCAATAATCTATTAATATGTTGATATATATATATATATCAGAAGATGTATATATATTATATTATATATATAATTGTAAAGATAATTATATATAATTATATATAATATATATATATATATATATATATATATATATATAATTTTTAAACCCTGAAGTCTATTTCTCCCAAGCAACTTTCTAAAAGCCTCTTTAAACTTCTCAACCTGAGTGCTCTGTCACCAAAATCTTACTTTAGCAATGCTCTGTGGAAATGAATTCCATTTAATGCTTTTAGTGCTTGGCTCTTATATCTGAACCATGTGGTTATTGTAGTTGACAAACCTAAAAATAGCTTTATAAAATGCACTCTCTTTATTCCCCTTAGAATTTGGAAAGTCTTAATAAAGTTTATGCTTCACTTTCAGTTTTGGAGAAGTAAGTATATTTTGTAATTCTCTGTGCATCCAAATTCTGTGTCATTGCAGGTTCACTTCTCAGCTCTTTCTAGATTCTAAAAAGACCATGAAATTTAAATGCATAAGGAAAATGTCAGTGCAAGTCTTGCCTCTTCTCTTTCCTAGACTGTTTTTAAGAATCATAGAAAATGAAAATAACCACTGAGCTGATATAATCCAGCACCATCATTTTGCAGGTAAAGAATGAAGCCTTGAGAAATAAAGGCAATACTTTATGCCATACAGCTACTGGTGGAATTAACACTGTAACCCAACTCTGCCAGCTTTATACCCCTAATCTGTTCACCAAATGATGAGGCCCTACTACCCTACTACCCTAATTCATTTGTATTCCTTGGACATTTTTGTGTACAGACATAAGTATTCGGAAATTTTTGTGCATGCTACAAGCTCATTTCTGTTCATCTCAGAGATAAGAAAACTTTTTCTGAAAAGTGGTGGATAGTAAATTCTTTTGAGGCCTATATAATCTCTTTGGTGTCCACTTAACTCTGTCTTATGATACAAGATTAGCTACGAACAATATATAAACAAATATACATGCCTTTATTCCAAAAAAGATCTTTATCAAAACAAGCAGATTGCCAAATTTTACTAGTGCCCCACATTTGTGAATCTCTGATCTAAATCTGTCTTTAACACGCCTGATTCTAAAAATTATTCTTCCTCTGATTATGAGAAATGTGAGTGAAATACACCATAGTTCTTCCCTTATTGTAGCAAAATATACTGTCAATTTGACCTATTTATTCAATAGGAATCTACTAAACATCTACTTTTTGGAATAAGAGCAAAGCAGTAAAACAAACTATAAAAATAATAACAGATGTTTAACTTATGGTGCACTTATTATATCCATAACATTAGACAAAGGACTTCTATTTATCTTTAAAAGCTCTGTGCTAAGTCCAAGTAAGACTAAGAAACTGTCCTAGAAATTCCTAGAGCTGTGGCTTGAATCCAGATTTTCATGGCTTTTGCTGTTGTTATCGAGTGCCATGCTAAGGATGAATAATCTTATGGTGTAAATTATTGATAATAGTAATTTTAAATAGTGTGTTTCCAAGAAAGATTGACAACTAATCTATAGGCTCTCTGTCACTATTGCAATATGTGTGGCTTGCTCATCTACTCTGTTACAGTGAAATTCAACTTCAAAAGGACTGGGGAGGCTCTGCCCCTATAGCATTGTCAGTTGTAGCTCTCACGGTCTCTCTTTTCAGGTAAATTATCTCACATATCCTCAACAGACATTCCATGTTTCTTATGCTTCCTCGAGCTTCACTACTTTCAGGTTCACTCTCACAGCTACCTACATTGAGGTCTTAAAGACATACTATCAGTCTTAGCAGACCTTCTAACATCTAGATGGAAGCCTCCCTATCCTAAAATTCTTGAATTCTGCATGCATATAAAATCAGTACCATATGATTGAAACTATGATCTGTCACCATCTCCAGCAGTAGTTCCCCCTCGCTATAGCTGAAAAATCTTTTGAATGCTTAGATGGCTAAAAGATGTGACTGAATCAGAGGAAATCTATTCCCTACATAAATCTGCTCCAGTACAGGGCCCAGGTTCTCTTTTCTCAAAGTAGTCTTTCAAAGGAGATTACCTTTACCCTTTCCAGCCTTTGATTTACCAAGGTATAGAGTTATGCTAATTCCTGAGATACCCTCAAGACATCTTTCCTATTGTCCTTATGCAAAGTACTTAGATTCTTTCTTATGCTAATTTTGTAGCAATCATGTTCTATTTTGATCCAAATTTACAAGCTCTTTTGGTAAAACTGAAAACTTCAAATGGCCTTTTGCACTTGAATTTTATTGAAAATTTTTTTCAGGCTATCCTTCTTCACATCCGTCCAAAACATTTTTTAAATTAATTTTTTGACATACACAAAGGTCACACTTATCAAAGAGAATTTGTACCTGTATGTAATATACCTTAATTACTCTTTCATTCCCTTCATTTCCCTTCTTTTCTCCCTCCTCACTTATAAACCATTTTTTCTATTGTAGCTCTCCGTTCTTTTTTTTTTTATTCCTATTCTTTTTATTCCCTTCCCCCACACTCTTGCTTGTTCTCCTTCTTAGCTAAACATTTTCTTCCTATTTCCAATATCTATCCTCCATTTGAGTACTTTCTTACTTACCTTTGAGCTTCTTACAAAAGAGAAACAATATAATATTCACATATATGTGTCCAATTTCTTTCATTTAAAATTGATAAAGAGGCCAAACACCTTCACTGAAAGAAAGATAGCATCTTTCTTCTACAGAATGGAGTACTATTCTGCCATAAAAAATGATAAGTTTGAATCATTTCTACTTAAATGGACATACCTTGAGGATATCCTCATAAGTGAAATAAATAAGGCACAGATAGGTACATATCGCATCTTTTCTCTGGTATGAGAAAATGAAGATGTAAATGAGTCCTAGCATTGTATGTTATATATTGTGAAATAGAAAATGCTCA
>PVIR01004343.1:0-79941 GCA_004026965.1 Petromus typicus | reverse complement strand
ACTAAATTGTCTCACGTAACATACTGAGATAATATTATGAGAGATGATTTATTATGCACTTACACACAAACCATTTGTATCTATGATAGAAAACATAACACTACATAAGCCCCTATGAAAGGACTAATTGATACCGACATCAAATCATCTTATGACCTGAAATACTTATCATCAACTAGTGTTAATAAACCCTCAAGCATGAGCTGAGCAAGACTGTTCCTTTCAACTTCCTTCTACTTTCCAAAAGTATCTAAGAAATGCCATTCCTGGACTTTTGATTATATGTAACATACAAAGAATGCACTAGAAAAAAGAACAGAAGCTGTGAGAAGTGATACACACCTATAATCCCAGCAGACTGAGAGGTTGAATCAAGAGGATCACAACTTGAAGCCTGGCCCCAGCAACTCAGTGAGACCCTGCCTCAAACAGAATCTAAAATGGGCTGAGGATATAGCTCAGTGAAAACCCTGGGTTCAATCCACAGTACTAAAAAAAGGAAACAAGCAAAATTTAAATGATTTCACTTTTTCACTACATGAAAACATAAAAGTCCATCTGGTATGCACTAGATTTCTACTGGCTAACACTGCTCTGAAACCTCCACATCTAAATTCAGGTTAACAACATCTTTATTATACATTAATTTTTCTTGCAGACCCCTCCTGACCTTTTCATTTGATTGTCTTCTTTTCTTCAGTTGAATGAAATCTGTTTCCACCCTTTCAGCCAGCTCTAGTTTCCTCTTGTTTCGCTTAAATGCAGCTAAACTGAACCCTATAAAAGAAACATTAAAAATAGCACTTGAGAATTATCAGAGCAAAGGGGCAAATGAGATACCATGAACAGCAATTCCAGGCAAAAACTCTTTAGAATATTTAACCTAGAGGATTTAAAAAAAAAAAATTGAGGGATTTTTCAAGGTACCCTAACAAAGTAGGAGAATAAGATAAACAACTTGAGGTCAAAAAATTACGAAAATGACCAAATCCAGAGAGACAAGTGAGTTCAGAAGGTAAACACTACCCAGGGGCTGATTCATGCCACCTCCAACCCTGGCTTTGCAGATCTTTGTGCATAGGAGACATGAGATGAAATTTAGAGAAAATGGAACATTAAAAACACACTGGAGGGAACTCCAACAGTACAGCCAGTAAAAGAAAAAACAAGAGAAGCCTCCATAAAATTTGAAACTAGAAAATGCTACAACTCAAGCCTTAGTTCTAGATGTAAGGGAGAAAAAGTCTCCTTGAGAAATTCATAACTAAAGGGTACACTCAGATATGCTTAGAGAAATCACACTATGTCCATGATCTGGAAGGGAAAAGATAAGCTCAGTGTGGCAATGCTTAAAAAGGCTATCGTGTACAAACACAAACACTCACTGAAGAAACACACAGAACTTAACTTACCAAGGCCTCAAACAATTCCTATGTTACAATTAACATAGTTTAAAAAGTATACTTCATTAAACACATGAAAAATAAATCAACAAAAATAAGTCAGCCAAATATCTGAAAGTACAACTTAAATTTGCAAATATCTCACATACTGTGATAATTAAACAATACAGTTTTTACCTAGATGTCCCCTCAAAGTCTCCTGTGGTCATAGTGGTATTTTTTGAAAGTGGCTGGATCTAGCTTGTGTGTAGCATTGAGACTGGTTCATGATTCTGATGCTAAAACTAAGGGTGTGGATGAGATTTAAGGGACAGAAGGAGGTTTACCACTTGTCATTCCTTTTGCTGTCTTCTGCCTGCCATGAATTGATTTTCCTCCACAATGCCCCTCTGCCATCCACTCTGCCTCAAAGCTAGTCAGTTATGGGAGAAACCTCTACATACTGTGAGATGAAATAAATCTTTTATCCTTTATCATCGTTTGTCACATATTTTATTCCAGCAAAGAGAAGGTAATTAAGGCTCACCAGATAAAAACATAAGATATGAGAAATAAAAGGAACATATTAGAAAATACGTCTAAGGAATAAAAGATGATAAAATGACTAGGCAGATTTTAAAAGTCAAACAGGTTCTAAATTATGACTATAGAAAATAATGCTATATAATGCATTGTATTTATAATTATGGGGTATATTTTATATAACTGTACATTGTAAAATAATATTCTGTAACTATATATAATATAGAATATTACATTTGGTACTTATGTATCAAAAAGGTTGCTTGATACACAGATTATAACATCCAAAAGAGCAATTATAAACTAGAGCATAACACTCAGGACATTAAATTTCCTTACAAGAGCAAACTAAAGCATTCAGAGTAATTCTCCCTCTGAATGTGATTTAAAATGGTGGATAAAATACGAACATACTAACTTTAAGGTACAAGAAGCCTTGTACAAAGTATCTAGGCAAATTCTGGAGTAAGCAGGGCTTAAACCAAGGACTGACACAGTGCGAGCATTTGGCAACACTGGCACACTTGTGTTTCATTAAACACCAAGGAGAAGTAAAGGTGAAGTTCGAGGCACAGCAAAGGTAGAGTTTTATAGGGGACACTCCACAATAAGCTATGGACTAGAGGCAGTATTACTCTCAGAATAAATGAATTAGAACTGAGTAAGTCCACTCTTTTCTAGCCCAATAAGAGCTATATAGAGACAAGACTGTCCTATGTCATAGTAAAGCATAAGAACAGAAGGAAGAGAAAAGGACTGGAAAGAAAAAAGTCTGAGAAAACTTTTGCTCTGCTGGGAGCATTTGCACAGATTTGCAAGATTATACACTGTGAAATCTCAGAAGAAGAAGAATGAAAAGGAAAAACAAGGTTTGGGATTTTGCTCAAGTGGTACTATGCCTATCTTCCAAACACAAAGGTCTAAGTTTGATCCCCCTATTTTTTCCCCCGCAAAAAAAAAAAAAAAAGAAAGAAATTTCAAGAAATAACTACTGAAAACTCACTAAATTAGATGAAAGTCATGAATACAAATATCCAAAAGGATCAACAAAGTCTAAATATGAAAACTCAAGCAAATCCATCCTAATACACCCCTGACAGACAAAACCCCGTGGGTTGCAGATGCCTCCCATTCCATTAACACTTATGCTGTGCAGGGCCAGGGATTTAGCTCAGTGGTTCCGGTACCTGTCTTGCAAGCACAAGGGCCTGGGTTATATCCCCCAGTAACCACATAAAATACTGGGTGTGGAGACTCATGCCCAGCAATCAGTACCACATACCACAGTGCCGGGTGTGGTGGCTCACACCTGTAATCCCAGCACTCGGGAGGCAGAGACAGGAGGATTGCTGTAATGTGAGTTCGAGGCTAAACTCAGGGACAGCCTAAACTACAAAGCAAGACCCTGTCTCAAAAAAGAAAAGAAAAGAAAAGAAAAAACACCTTATGCCGTGCATCCTGAGGATAGACCTTTGCAAGACCCATGTGCTACACAACCTTCTGCATTTTCCCCCAAAGGGCCTCAGGACATGACCCTGGCAACCCATGGCTCTGGTTTCAGGCCTACTGTCTTTAAACCACTGTGGTACTCATAGACACCAATGATATAGACCACAACTGAAGAAATCACAGGGAAGCTATGTTTTTGCACATGCTCAGAACTTAAAACTAAGTACCTGCCAACTCACACACTACATTCATCTTAAGGAAAAAAAATGGAAGAAGGAAAGCAAAGGAAAGGGGAGGGGAGGAAAAAGGAAAAGAAAATATGTTGACATGAAAACTACTCTAGAAAATTGGTAGAGGCAACTGTAATACCAGGTAACAGACACCAATGAAGGGACACAAAAAGCCTGAAAAAGCAAGATAGCACAACACCTTCAGTGGAACACAACAGTTTTTCTAGAGAGCCACAAATGTAAAGGATATCTATGAAATGAACAAAAAGGAATCTAAAACATGATCCAAATAAAGTGAAACGTAATACAGACTACAGACAATTCAACTAAGTGAGGAAAACCATTCATAATCTGAATGAGAAACTGAACATAAAAGCAAACTCAACATTAAAGCATTTAAAAAAACAAATCCTGGAGGTAAAGAGTTTAATTAATGCAATAACAATACAATTAAAAGCTTCAACACAAGGCTGAGGAGGTAACTCAGTTATCAAGCCCCAATCTGGTATGCTCCACTGGATCCTCAGAAGGAAAAAAAAAAATTCACAAATAAACCTAGACCAAACATAAAACTAATTTCCGAATTAAAGACAGAACTTCAGTTGTGTGTGTGTGTGTGTGTGTGTGTGTGTGTGTGTGCGTCTGCACACACACACGCGTGTACTTGTTTATTTGTTGCCTCACTGTGTAACCTGGGCAAGCCTCAAACTCACAGTAAACTTCCTGCCTCAACTTCCTGAACGGTGGAATTACAGGCATGCACCACCATGTGCAGCAAAGACAAACCTTTTGAAATCATTTAGTCAGACACACACACACACACACAGAGAATGAAAAAAGCCTATGATTCTATGGCACACCATTGAGTCTAATTAAGTAATGGTTGAAATCTCTCAAGTTTTAAGAGATATAGATATCTAGATCTAGGAAGTCCAAAAGATTCTAAGATGATTCAACCAAAAAGAACCCTCTTCAAGGCACATTACACTTGAACTGTCAAAAACAAAAAGAGAATTCTAAAAACAACAAAAAAAGAGCATGAAGTCACATATGTGCAAGGGAAACCTCATTACACTAACAGCAGTACTCTCAGCAGAAACATTACAGAAAAGAAGAGAATGAAATAACACACAGTCCTAAGTGGGAGAAGGATGTGCCAATCTGTAATACCCAGCAAAGCTCTCTTTCTGGACATAAAAGAGAAATAATCTCTCCCACTCGAGCAAAAGCTAATGGAATATTCATTACAACAGTGGTCATATGAGCCACTGTTCATAAAGGCTTAAAAGTGCTACACAAGAGTAACTACCACCATGAAAAGGAATCAAATAAAATTCACTGATAAAACAAACATACAAATATAAGAGATGAATCAAAAGCTATTGCTATAGAAAGCCACCAAGAAGCAAGAAAACTGGAAATAAATAATGCACAAATCAGGAAGCAATTAACAAAAGGACAGGCGTAAGTTTTACCTATTAATAATAAATTTTAATGCAAATGGATTAAATTTTCCAATAAAACATATACTCTAGAGCCAGGGAGTTAGCTCAGTGGTTCCGGCTCCAGTCTTGCAAGCGCAAGGATCGGGGTTCGATCCCAGTAACCACATAACAATACTGGGCGTGGAGACTCACCCCAGCAGCAATCAGTACCACATACCACAGTGCCGGGCGTGGTGGCTCACACCTTTAATCCCAGCACTGGGGAGGCAGAGGCAGGAGGACTGCTGTGATGTGAGTTTGAGGCTGAGCTCAGGGCCAGTCTGAACTACAAAAATGCGAGACCCTGTCTCAAAAAGCCTAAAAAAAAAACCTCCAAAAACAAAAACATATAGTCTACTCACATGAATAAAAACATGAGGCACAAGAAATTTACTTTACTAGTACAGACACACATTGAATTAAAGTGAAAGAAATAAGATATTTCATGAAAAGAGAAGAAACAGTGAAGAGGAGTAGCTATCCTTATACTAGATAAAACAGTTTTTTAAGTCTAAATCTGTTTTTTACAGAAGAAATGAAATAAAGACCAGCCAAAAGATATAGGAAGATATATTCCTACAATGAAAAATCAATAACTCAGCAAGAGGATGTAACAGTTCTGAATATATATGCACTGAATACAAAAGTACTCAAATATATAAACCAAATAATATCTAAAAGGAGAAACAGATGCTAATACAATAATAGTTAGGGATTTCAACACCTCACTTTCAACAAAAGACTGATCATCCAAGGGAAAAAAAATCAAAAATCTTTAGAGTTAATTTACACTACAAAGTGCAGCTAAAGGACATCTACAAACCACTTCGACTAATAGCTTCAGAACACACTACTTATCAGCACATGGGACATTCTCTACAGAACATACTGGACCAAAAATAAGACTCAAAGAATTTAAGAAAACTGAAATTTAAAAACCCTGAAATTGTGTATTTTTCTCATTACAAAAGAAAAAATAAACAAACAGCAAAAACAAGAGAAACCATGGAAATTAACCAAGTATATGAAAAGCGAACATGACCCTTAACAAATGGTCATTAAAGAAATTAAAAGGGAAATTTAAAAATTTATTGACTCAAATGAAAATAGTACATATCAAAACATACAGCATATTGAATAAATACACTAGAAACAAAGTTTATAGAAGTAAATTTCTACATTAAAGATTTCAAATAAACAAAATAATCTCCCTCCAGATGTTTGAAAAGCAAGAACAAATCAAACCCAAAATTAGTAAAATGAAAGGAATAATAAAAAGCTGAATTAAATGAAAAAGACTAAAAAATAAATCACAAATGATTAATGAAAGGAAAATTTAGTTTTGTGAAAAGGTACATAGAAATAATAAGCTTTTAGCTAAACTAATAAAGAAAAAACAAAGCATCAGTCACTGAAGAAAACATGAGATCTCTCTATATTATTTTGTACAACTTAATTAGAGTTTAGATTCATCTTGAAATAGTAAATGCATACCCTTGTGATAGTTTCCTAAATAAACCATATATAGGTGCACAAAAGTAGAAATAAAAGACATTCTGACTGAAAAAATGATAACTATGACAGTATAAAATATTTTAATATATATACATCATTAAATCCCACACATAAATGATGGAAAGCATGAGGTACAGGACATTTAGTATCTAAAGAAATTTTTCCAAGTTTGATTAAAACACTAACTTCAGATCCACATAGCATAAACTATTCACTACACAACACCTATGCAAAGATATAAGTTTGTGAGTGAGTGTTTGTGTGTGTATGTGTGTGAGGAGGAAGTGTGATAGTTGTAGTAATATTAATAATAGTGGTAGTTGATCCCAATGCCTTTATACTGACAAAAATAGTTCTTAAAAATAGGCAGTCATTATATAAAAGGAAGGTATTACATTCAGGAAAGCAATGGTAACAATTAATGGTTCACTTCTGCAAGCAACCATGGAATCTCAACATATGAAAAGTGCTACAAGAACATGTCAGAATATTATTTGGGCATTAAAAAAGAAGGGGAATTTCTGACACACACACACTACATACAACATGGGTTACCTTTGACAAGCAAGATAAGTTAGATGCAAAAGGAAAAATATTATTATGGTAATTAAAATAAGATACCTAGAATAAGCAGATTTAAAGAGACAAAAAATAGAATAGAGATCACCAGGGGATAACAAGAAGGGTAGGTAGTTAATGTTCAAAATGCTATTTAGGATGATGAAAAAGTTGTAGAAATGGGCAGTGGTGATAGCTACACAACATTAATTGAAATATGATTATAAAATATGTTCTTTGTTTAAACTTGTTAATTATCACAATAAAAAACATTGATATACACCCCCCTCAAAATACTCTTTAGTTGTGCTATTATGTCTGCCTCAATGTTGTTAATCAATTCAAAATGTTTATGTTTCAAGGTCATTTTGACCTTGGAGAAGAGTAAAAACTGCAAAGTTTCAGAGGTAGTAAACAGTGTGGATAAAGATACTCCAGACTGCCTTTATGAACCTGCCTTTCCTTTCCACAGCACTCAGTAGCATCAAGTACTATATTTTTAATCACATTATATATAGAAAATCAGGAAAGAATACTTCTAGAACTGCTTCAGAAAGTGGCAAGAATGCTAGAATAAATGTGTTTCAACTGAGGAGGAATATTTTAAGAGGAATTAACTGCAACAAATCTTTTTTGTAATTATTCATTTAAACATTCACTATGTATTCTGATCCCATTTTGTACTTATTATAATTCAATGATACACTTAAAAATGATAAAAAAAAAAAAACAGGCCAAGGATTTAGGTCAGTGGTTCTGGTATCAGCCTTCCAAGAGCAAGGTCCCACAAGTTCGATCCCGGTGACCACATACCACAATGCTGGGTGTGGTGACTCACATCTATAATCCCAGAACTCAAAATACAGAGGAAGGAAGGTTGCTGTGAGTTCAAGGCTTACCTGGGCTACATAGGGTGCTTAGGATCAACATGAACTAAAAAGTGAGACCTTGTCTTAAAAAAAAAATTTTGAAAAAATCATAAATCTTGGGCTGGGGATTTAATTCAAGTGGTACCATGCCTATCTTCAAAGTAAAAGAGCCTGAGTTTGATTCCTGGTACAAAAAAAAAAAAAAAAAAAAAAACCACTTTAAAAACCAAAACAAAAAAAAAAAAAAAAAAAAAAAAACACTGTAAATTTATTATAACAAAAAGATGTGGAAAAGTACTAACAGAAAAATATCTACCATTCTTGAAGCCTATATATCAGAAAAATTAAATTTTAAAAGCAAAGACAAGGCTGGGTATTTAGCTCCATGGTACCAACATCTGCCTTGCAAGTGCAAGGTCCCTAGTTCAATCCCCACTAACCACATACCACAATGATGGGCATGGAGACTCATGCCCACCAGCAATTAGTACCACATACCACACTGCTGGGCATGGTGGCTCACGCCTGTAATCCCAGCACTCAGGAGGCAGATGCAGGAGGATGGCTGTGAGTTCAAGACAGGCCTGGGCCATATAGTGAGCTCAGGGCTAGCGTAAACCCCCCCCCCCCAAAAAAAAGAAAAGAAAAGAAAAGCAAGATCCTGTTTCAAAAAAAAGGCAAAGATAACAGAGTAGCTGGAAATGAGGCCAAGAAACAAAAATCAATATGATTCTTGTAAACAAACAACAAACTCACTGATAAAAAAATTGAAGAAACAATACCTTTTACAATAGCATCCCCCAAAAATGAAATGCCTAAGAATCCACCTAACAAAGGATGTAAAAGAACTCTACTTTGTAAATTACAGCACTCTGAAAAAAAGAGATGAAGGAGAATATAAAATGGAAAGATATCCCTTATTCTTAGATCGGAAGGACCAATGTAGTGAAAATGGCCATCTTTATACATTCGATGCAATCCTGATTGGAATCCTAACAGTGTATTTCACAGGACTAGAGAAAAAAATTCATTTTTAACCAGAAGTGACCCAGAAAAGCTAAATCAATTACGGGCAACAAAGACATGGCAGGGGACATCACAATCTCCAACTTGAAACTATACCACAAAGCCACTGTGATAAAAACTGCATGGTACTGGAAACAGACCCAAGGATCAGTGGAACAGACTAGAAGTTGCAGAAAGAACTCCAGACATACTAAGCCACCTCATCTTTAACAAAAGAGTTAAACACCCATTGGAAGAAAGATAGCCTCTTTAATAAACAGTGCTGGAAAAACTGAGTTTCAACATGCCAAAATCTAAAGCTAGACCTGTATCTTTCACCACGTAATAACCTGAAATTGAAGTGGGTTAAAGATCTAAATAGTAAAAAAGAAACACTGAATCCTGCAGAAATACAGGTTAGGCAGAACTCTTGAAGAGATTGACATAAGGAAAAACTATCTGATCAAAACCTCAGCATCACAGGATCTAGCAGAAAGAATCAAAAACGGAGATCTCATTTAAAAACTTCTGAACAGCCTGAAAAACCATCAAGAGCAAAAAGACAACCTATAAGTTAGAGAAAAAAATTTACAAGCTATTCCTCAGAAAAAAGATTACTATCTAAAATATATAAAGATCTTTTTAAAAAAATCAGATGGCCCAAATTTAAAGATCCAGTTCAAAAAGGGGCATCTGGAATGACCAGACAGATAAAAAAGCAGCAAGAAAAAGAAATGTTCAACCTCACTACTCATTTGAGAGATGCAAGGAAAACAATGCTGAGATTCCATCTGATCCCAGAAAGAAGAATGGATGGCTGCTATCAAGAAATCAACCAACAACAAATACTGATGGGTCTGTGCAGAGAAAGGAATCTTTCTCCATTACTGGTGGGAATGCAGATTGGCGCAACCACTATGGAGATTCCTCAAAAAGGTAGGATTACAGGTTTCATTTGACCCTGCTATACCCATTTTGGGTATCTTCCTGAAAGAATTAAAGGAAGCATACCACAGTGACATATGCACAACCATGTTTATACCAGCTGAGTTTGTAATAACTAAATCTTGTCAACAGTTCAAATGCCTATCAACTGGAGAGTGATTAAAGAAAATATGTGGTTTTTCTATATAATGGAGTATTATTCAGCCACAAAAAATGATAGACATTTATAACTAAATGGATGCACAATGAGGCCATACTCATAAGTGAAATAAATAAGACACACGTGTAAATACTTTATCATTTCTCTAATGTGAAAAACTGAACGAGGTATAAAGGAGGTTTAAAATGTATGATACATATTGTAAAATAGGAAGAAAATCTTCAAGAGGAATAGAAACTGGGGAGAGAAGAGTCAAGAGGGAGCAAAGAAGGAAAAGACAAAATTTGAAAATAAAAATGAAAAAATGGAAACAATGCTTATGTATTTGAGGCATGAGAGGGCTGACTGGAGGGCAGGGGAATGGGAAAAAATAAGAATCAAGATATATCATGTACAGGTACAAATTCTCAATAATTAATATGATCATACAAGCAAATTCAATTAATAAAATGAATATAAAAATAAATAAAAGCAAAGGCAATATGAAGGGTTTTTTTTCAAAGAATAAAAACAGAAAAATTTTTACAAGACTATACAACACTATCAGAAATGTTAAAAGAAGTTCTGATAGGAATGAATTAGAATTGCAAATCTATATAAAGAATAAAATATTGAATATTTCTTAACAAGTTTAAAGTTTCATCAGATCATTTAGGACCAATATTATAAGTACACTCTAAAATTTTCTGGAAATTCAAGGAGGTTAAATATCTAAACAAATTATGCCTCTTAAAAATTTAGTATAGACCTTATCATTAATGAATGAATGAATACTAATATAGAAAATTTTACTGAAAATAAGGCAAGTAGCCTAGTATAGTAAGGTTTTTTTTTTTTTTTTTTTAGAATGCACATAGCTGGAGATGGTAGCTCACACCTGCAATCCCAGCACTCAGGAGGCACAGATAGGAGGACTGCTATGAGTTCAAGGCTAGCCTGGACTATATATTGAGTTCAGGGTCAAGCCTGAATTACAAAAGCAAGACCCTGTCTCAAATAAATAAATAAATAAATACATAAATATAAATAAATAAGTAAAATACACAGAACAGGTAAGAGATTTAGGTCAGTGGTACCACTCCTACCTTGCAAGCACAAGGTCCTGAATTTGATCCCTAATACTAGAAAGAAAAAAGAAATCTGCAAAACAGATATGGTTTCTCTTTTTAGATTCACTATAAGTCAATATTATTCCTTTTGCAAAAAGTACATTCGCCTGTTATTTAAATTTCAGATATTTAATTCATTGAGGAAATGATCCTTGGTGGTAGATTATTTAAGATATGAGAAATCCAAAGTATATTTTTGTTATGAATATAAAAATTAATGTGTAATCAAAAATATTTTTGTTATCCTACAGATTCTGGTAATAGCCATTTTATAACACCTTTTTATACAAATACTCTTAACAAAACATTAGCAGACTAATCTGACCATGGTAGTACATTATCTATAATCTAGTTTAGCTCTGAAAGCCAGGTTTGGAATAAAAACAGAACTAGAAAAAACTAACAAGGGACAGTTATTCCCAAATGCCCTCCTCAGGTTTACAGAAGAAGACAAGAGGTGTACTCTGGAGAGGCTGAGCCAGATGAGCCCCAGATCAGGGAAGGATATTAAGAACTGATAGGGCAGATGTCAGAGGCTCTACTGAACACAATTTAGAGAAAAGTCTGAAAAAACAAAGATCAGACCTCCAGTCCCTTTCCTTCCATAACCAGAACAGTAGCTTTGCCCAGTCAGAGCTGGGAAGATGACAGAAGGTTTTGTTGCAATAACATAAAAAAGATTTCCCAAGAAAGCCCAATCAAACCCACCTTGCAATCAGGAAGGCCTCCACTCACACACAAAGCTTAATAATGGCTCTTAAATTCCTCACTCATAAATATGAAAATTAGGGCCACTATATAGCTGAAACACATCTGCAACATGTATTAGAATCTATAACAAATGAATAAAAGTAAATGGCAGTTGAATAAGTAGCTAAGAACAAACAGCAAGCCATTCTATGCTAAGAAGGATAAGGAAAATAGTACTTAAAAAAAATAAGGTTGCTATTTAAAATAATAGTAAGAAATGGAGTTCTAGAAATCTAAAATATATAAACTAAAATTATAAATTAATCTAAAGTAAATGGGTTGGGAGATAAAATAGAAAATCTCAGTAAGCAAGGAAAAGGTAGAAGGTTTGGAAAAGAGAAAACAAAATCTGAGCAAGATACAGAGGACTGAAGCACAAGATACTGAAGTTAATTAATAGAAAATCTAAAATATGTAGGATAAATTAAATTGCATTCTGTTAACCACTCTGAGTGTATTTCTGAAAGCATAGTAATGTTAAAGTTGTAAAAAGAGGAAAAAAAATCAAACAGAAAAAAGGTACAGAAAGAAATTACTCCACAAACTTTTTAATATCCCCAAAACTAAAGTACTAGATTTCTAAGCTGAAACTCCAAAATGAATATTCAGAATTAAGAATGAAAAGAAAAAAAAAGTCCTAAAATGTTTCATTGCAATAACCAAAACACAAGAATTAAGAGCTTCCTTCCAGAGATAAAACATACAAGAACTAGAAGATTTGCGTAAGAGCAAGTCTATGAAGGTAAAGAAAGTAAAGTCTTTCAAAACATAAGGAAAAATAATTTCCAGTTTCACACAGAAATAAAACAAGAAAGAAAAATACATGAGATACAGGAACCAAACTTGATGCGAGAGAGAGACAAATGGAATTGCAAGGTGAAGTAAGGTGAAGTCTAGGGCTGATCACTCTATAGAGGACCTAAGAGGATTAGATGGAAAGTGCCAAGTCGTAGCATCTCCCTGCAAAAAAGCAACAGACTGGCAGATGACTGGAGATGTTTGCCTATGCCTGAACTCAAAAATCAACCTCGCAGGCCAGGGATTTAGCTCAGTGGTTCCGGCGCCTGTCTTACAAGCGCAAGGACCCAGGTTCGATCCCCAGTTAACCACATACAATACTGGGTGTGGAGACTCACGCCCAACAACAATCAGCACCACACACCAAGGTGTGGTGGCTCATGCCTGTAATCCCAGCACTCGGGAGGCAGAGGCAGGAGGATTGCTGTGATGTGAGTTTGAGGCTGAGCTCGGGGATAGCCTGAACTACAAAGCGAGACCCTGTCTCAAAAAAACCTAAAAAAAAATCAACCTCACTGGAGACACTGTTTGACTACTGTTCACATTGTTTTCTTCTTTCCAACCTCCTTACAACTTTCAACTACAATATATGTTCATTTTGTAAGATCTGAGTTTTATTTTATATTTGCTAAAAGTATATTCATGTATTTTCTATGCATTTACTGTTTCTTAAAGTTAATAGTCATTTTTCATGTAATTATCTGAGATGCAGATTACTGTAATAAAATCTTTAATCTTGAAGGAATTTAGTAAATTTTATGCAAATATATAGCTATTTTCTTTTTTTAAATAGGTGATACACATCTGTAAATATTTATATCATTACATTTTTCAAAATCAGTACTAAATTTAATCACTATATACATGAATAATCACAACAATTTGTAGTTACTTTGTAATGTTTCATTGTAAGAATAAATGATCATTTATCCATATGCCCAAGAACATGATGAATGATGGGATACATGATTCTTTCAAAGATTTTTAAAATCTAATAAATTCTCACTAAATTTTGAAGTAAAGATATATATCCTTTTCTTGTATTTGTAAAAACTTTTTTCAGTCTTACATGGTACAGCTTTCTTTTTCCTTCCCTTACAGGTGTGCATAAGAAGTCCCTCCAGAGCTCAAGCACAGCTAAGTATTAGTCTATGTTCTCTCCCTCTCTCCTTTCCCCTTTATCTCTCCCTCTTCAATGCTGCTATGATTTTATAAGTAACCTAAAATCATCCCTTAGCAAAAGTTCTGCAAAAGCAATGGGAAGGCTTCAGGAATATAAAGACAACTTAAAAGTCAAACAATTTTTTATGTATCTCAACTATAAATACTTCAACATGCAGTACAAAAATTTGTTTCTTAAATATCTATACTATATGGGTCATAAGAGTCACAATGCAACACTCTCAGTATGTGTGGTCATACTGCTTAGTTTTTGAAGTTTTTACTCACTTGTAGTCATGATGTTAGGAGGGCAAGAGGGAATTCCATGATCTAGTGCCCATCTGTAGGCTCCTTCTCCAACTAAAAAGCTAACAGAAAAATTATTCTTTTAAAAACACATAAGGTCATCTTCTACATACTCTATAATACAAGTAATATTGTATGGCAACTAAAAAAAGTCCTATTAACAGACATAATTCTAGATTTAGCTCAAAATAAGATGGCTACATGCTCAAAATGTCTTTAAAATTTTTACTCACTTGTAAAAAGTAAAAATCGGGAAAAATCAACATAGTAAAAACAATTGACTTCCCGGTGGAAAATATGAAGATTTGTCTTGGAACAACATGATTCTGAGTTTATTTCACAAGATCCATTTCAAGAAGTTAAGAACGTAGGATTAAATGAATGTGTTCTGATTTGGTGTTCCTGCCTAGTAGAATGCCTGAACCCACTGAAAATGAGCAAGTACATTTAGAGATGCCCAAATAAAATGAGAGATCTTAAATTTCTAAGTGTCAATGAAACAAAATACATATATAACCTTCAAAATTATTTTTGTTATGATAAGTAAAGTACTGTGGCCGGTACCAAAAGTAATTTTTAAGCCCTAAACTCAAAGTTTTAATGTATCAAAGTGAATAATCGGATACTGATAACTCACTATAAAAGACTCATTGTCAAACAATTCTAACACTATACAGGCTAGTTACCACATCCCCTAAGTAACTTGATGACATAGATACTAAAAACAAGTAATGACCATACCAAGTACTTCATCTTCTGTAACCAATTCTAAAAGATCTCAACCAACTATTCATGACTTCCTTAAATTTGTGCCTGCTTGTTAGTTTCTCATCCTGTATTTTTTGTTTCTGCTTTTCTAATCATTCTAACACAAAAAATTCCGAATAATACATATTTAAGATTTGATTGTTAGTAAAACCAGTAACAGCTTGACAAAACAATCTAACTAAAACACTCAGAAACATATCCAAATGATCACAACAAGAAATAGGATACTTCCATGACAAAGAACAGCTGCAAAACTTCACAAATACAAAACCTGCACTCCAAAAAACTCTGAACAATATCATACAGAAAGGCAATGAATGCCACAAACCCAAGAGACCAAGAAGAGAGAATTCTTGGGCAAGGCAAGAAACTGATTGGAAAGAAGGAAAAGCAAAGAATAAAAGAGCGAAGAAGAGGAAAACATCATGACAGTGCTAAATCAGTCCTTATTAGACATAACCATTAATGTCAATGGCCTCAATGTGCCAATAAAAAGACACAGACTGGTAGAATGAATTACGAAACAAGATTCTATGAAATGCTGTCTACAAGAAACACATCTAATTCAGAAAGAAAGCCACAGACTGAAAGTAAATGGATAAAAAACAATTTTTCATGCTCTAGGAAACCACAAAAAATCAAGATGAGTATCATATAGGTAGACAAAGTAGATTTCAAACGAAAATGATTGAGAGACAAAGAAGGTCATGACATCCTCATATAGGGAACAATCCATGAGACAGAGATGACATTCATAAAATTTCATACACCAAATTCTAGTGCACCTGACTATATAAAACAAATATTAATAGATATGAAAAGCCAGATTAACACTGTACAATAGTACCAGGGGACTTCAATACCCCATTGTCACAAACACACAAATCAACTGGACAAAAAAATCAATAATGAAATACTTGAACTGAACCAAATTTTTGAACAAATGGATTTAATAGATGCCTACAGAGTATTTCATCCCACAAAGTCAGAATACATTCTTTTCAGCTGCTCATGGGTCATTCTCCAAAACAGACCACACTCTAATTCATAAAGCACATTTAAGTAAATGCAAAAGAATTGAGGTTATCCTTTGTATACTCTCACACCATACTGCCTTGAACTTGGAGTTCAATAGCAAAAGAAATTCTAAGAACACGTGGAAATTGAAAAATACCCTGCTGAACAATCAATGGGTCACAAAAGAAATTAAAGAAGAAATTAAACAGCTTCTACAATTAAATGGTAATCCCAATACAACATACAAGAATTTATGAGACACAATAAAAGCAGTTCTACAAAGGAAATTCATAACAGTGAATGTCCACATCAGAAAAACAGAGCAAGTTCAAAAAAAAAAAAAAAATCTAATGCTGACCCTCAAAGTACTAAAAAAAGAGGAAAAAGACTAACCCAAACCTCATATCAGAGAGGAAACTATAAGGATCACAGCAGAAATTAATGCAATAGAGACTAAAAGAGTGATACAAAGAATCAATGAATCAAAAAGTTGGTGCTTCAAAAGGATAAACAAAACTGACATTTAGTAAATATTACCAAACAAAGGAAAGAAAAGGCTCAAATCCATGCTATTAGGAATGAAAAGGCAGTAATCACTACAGATCCAGCAGAAGTCCAGATACAAAGTAAATACATACTTTGAGAATTTGTTCTCCAATAAAATGAAAAACACAGAATGGATAGATTTCTAGATACATATGAACTCGCAAAGTTGGACAAAAACATAAAAATGCTAAACACCCCAAGACCAATCTGCAAAACAGAAAATGTAATAAACCCATAAACAAAGAAAAGTTCTGGTCCTGATGGCTTTATTTCTGAATTCTACAAAAATTTTAGAGAAGAGTAAATGCCACTACTTCTCAAACTCTTTAATGAAATTGAAGCGATACTCCCAAATTCACCCCTAGAAGCAACTATTACATCGATTCCAAAAGGAGAGAAAGACCCAACCCCCCCAAAAAAACTATAGACCAATCTCCCTAATGAATATAGATGCAAAAATCTTCAATAAAATACTAGCTAACAGAATACAGAGAATAATCAAGAAGATCAGATTTCCTGACCAAGATGGATTCATCTCATTGAAAGGTTGGTTCAACATATGTAAATCAATAAACATAATACAGGGCCGGGGATATAGCTCAGTAGTTCCGGCGCCTGTCTTGCAAGCGCAAGGACCCGGGTTCAATCCTCAGAAACCACATACAATGCTGGGCATGGAGACTCATGCTCAGCAGCAATCAGTACCACATACCACAATGCCGGGCGTGGTGGCTCACGCCTGTAATCCCAGCACTCGGGAAGCAGAGGCAGGAGGATTGCTGTGATGTGAGTTTGAGGCTGAGCTCAGGACCAGCCTGAACCACAAAGTGAGACCCTGTCTCAAAAAACCTTAAAAAATATATATAAAAATATTTTTTAAAATAAATGTAATACGATATATTAACAAATTCAAGGACAAAAACCAGATGGTGCACCTGAGTTTGCGGCATAAATATTTAAGTTATTTCTTTCTCTTGGATAATTCCTTGTATGAGAGTATAGTGACCTTCTTTGTCTCTTTTAATCAGTTTTGGTTTAAAATCTATTTTGTCTGCAAATAAGATACTCCTGCTTTTTTGCAGTTTCCTGTTGCATGGAGAATTGTATTCCACCCCTTTACTTTC
Source organism: Petromus typicus (assembly GCA_004026965.1). Lineage (NCBI taxonomy): Eukaryota > Metazoa > Chordata > Mammalia > Rodentia > Petromuridae > Petromus > Petromus typicus. The sequence continues at coordinate 62,222 of PVIR01004343.1, read as the reverse complement.
AGTCTGTGGCTTTCTCTCTGGATTAGGTGTGTCTCCTGTATGCAGCAGATTGAAGGATCTTGCTTTTTGATCCATTCTGCCAGTCTGTGTCTCTTAATTGGTGCATTGAGACTATTGACATTAATAGTTAAGACTGATATGGACAGATTTAGGGCTGTCATGATTTCCTGTTCTAGGCTCTTTTATTCTTTGACTTTTTTTTTTCCCATCAGTTTCTTCAATAAAATACTAGCAAACAGAATACAGAGAGTCATCGAGAAGAACATACATCCTGACCAAGTTGGATTCATCCCAGGGATGCAGGGATGGTTCAACATACATAAATCAATAAATGTAATACACTACATCAACAGACTCCAGAACAAAAACCATATGGTCATCTCAATAGATGTGGAAAAAGCATTTGACAAAATCCAACATCTATTTATGATCAAAACCCTGCAGAAAATTGGAATAGATGGTCTGTATCTCAAACTAATAAAAGCTATTTATGAGAAACCAACAGCCAGCATTACCCTAAACGGTCAAAAACTGAAACCTTTCCCACTAAGATCAGGTACAAGACAAAGATGTCCACTTTCCCCACTTCTATTCAATATTGTGCTGGAAACATTAGCCATAGCAATTAGGAAAGATAAAGAAATAAAAGGAATAAAGATAGGAAATGAAGAAGTTAAACTGTTATTATTTGCTGATGACATAATACTCTATGTAGAGGATCCTAAAAACTCAACCAAGAGACTGCTAGACCTAATTGCCAAATTTAGTTAATGCTCAAAAATCATTAACCTTCATATATACAAACAACAGATTCACTGAGCAAGAAATTGGGGAATCAATCCCCTTCACAGCAGCAGCCAAAAAACTGAAATATCTAGGAATTAATCTAACAAAGGAGGTGAAAGATCTCTACTGTGAAAATTATAGCACTCTAAAAAAGAAGATAGAAGAAGATACCAGAAAATGGAAAGACATCCCTTGTTCCTCCGTTGGAAGACTCAATATCCTCAAAATGGCTATATTGCCACAATTACTATACAGATTCAACGCAGTCCCAATTGAACTCCCAAAGGCTTATTTCACAGATCTAGAAAAAATAATTCAGAACTTCATCTGGAATCACAAAAGACCTAAAATAGCAAAAGCAATTCGAAGCAATAAGGACATGATGGGGAGTATTACGATCCCCAACTTGAAACTGTACTACAAGGCCACTGTGATAAAAACTGCATGGTTCTGGCAAAGCAACAGACCCGAGGACCAGTGGAATAGATTAGAAGACCCAGAAACAACTCCAGACACACTAAGCTATCTCATTTTTGACAAAGGAGCCAAACACCCTCAGTGGAAGAAGGATAGCCTCTTTAACAAATGGTGCTGGAAAAACTGCACTTTAACTTGCCAAAGACTAAAGCTAGATCTAGCTCTTTCACCATGTACTAAAATAAAATCAAAATGGATTAGGGACCTAAATATTAAAACAGACACACTAAACCTGCTACAAAACAGGTTAGGTAAAACTCTTGAAGACATTGGTTTTGGGAAAGATTTCATGAACAAATCCGCCATAGCACAAGAACTGGTAAAAGAAATGAATAAATGGGATCTGATCCTATTGAGAGGTTTCTGCACAACAAAGGAAACCACCAGCAAAGCGAAAAGGCAACCAACAATATGGGAAAGAATCTTTACCAGCCGCCTCTCAGACAAAGGGCTACTATCTAGAATATATAAAGGACTCAAAAAAATCAATCCACCCAAATTTAAAGACCCAATTCAAAAATGGGCATCTGAATTGAACAGACACTTTTCAGAGGAAGAAGTAAGAGCAGCTAAGAAGCATATCAAGAAATGTTCAACATTATTAGTCATTCAAGAGATGCAGATGAAAACAACACTGAGATTTCATCTCACTCCACATAGAAAGGCTGCCATTTCAGATTCAGCCAACAGCAAATGTTGGCGAGGATGTGGAGAAGAAGGAACCCTTCTCCACTGTTGGTGGGAATGTAGACTCGTACAACCCATGTAGAGAACAGTTTGGAAATTCCTCAAAAAGCTAGGATTGGAGGCCCCATTGGATCCAGCCATCGCTCTGCTAGGTATATACACACAAAAATTAAAAGATTCATATCACAGTGACATATGTGCACCTATGTTTATAGCAGCTCAGTTTGTGATTGCTAAATCTTGGAAACAACCCAAATGTCCATCAACAGGAGACTGAATAAAAAAGCTGTGGTTCTTCTACAGAATGGAGTATTACTCTGCCATAAAAAATGATAAGTTTTGGGGCCGGGGAGTTAGCTCAGTGGTTCCGGCGCCTGTCTTGGAAGCACAAGGGCCCGGGTTTGATTCCCCGGTAACCACATAACAATACTGGGTGTGGAGACCCACACCCAGCAGCAACCAGTACCACATACCATAGTGCCGGGCGTGGTGGCTCACGCCTGTAATCCCAGCACTCGGGAGGCAGAGACAGGAGGATTGTGATGTGAGTTTGAGGCTGAGCTCAGAGCCAGCCTGAACCACAAAGCGAGACCCTGTCACAAAAAACCTAAAAAAAAAAAAAATGATAAGTTTGAATCATTTATACTTAAATGGACGTACCTTGAGGACATCCTCATAAGTGAAATAAATAGGTCACAGATGTGTAAATATCGTATCTTTTCTCTGGTATGAGAAAATAAGGATATAAATGAGTTCTAGAATGTATGTTATATATTGCGAAATAGAAAACATTCAAAGTGTAATGGAGTGAAGGGGGAAAAATAATGAGATTATAACAAAAAGAAAGGAAACAAAGTTTATGTATATGAGGGGCGGGGGTGGTAAGGTGGGCAAGGTTATAGGAAAAAATGAGAATTAAGTTGTGTCATATACTAGTACAAATTCTCATTGTTGAATGCAATCATGATGTATATTTGTAATGTACCAATAAAGATTTCAATTTAAATTTTAAAAAAATTAAACAACAACAGAAGCTGGCAGGACTGCAGGGAGAAAGGAACCCTTCTTCACAGTTGGTGGGAATATAAATTGGTGCAACCACTAAGGAAATCAGTGTGAAGAGTCCTCAAAAATAAAATTACATAAGATTAGAGGTCCCATTTGATCCCGCTATCTCCCTACTAGGTATATACATGAAAGAATTAGAATTTACGGATTTGCAAATACTGTATCATTTCTCTAGTATGAGAAACAAAAGGTATAAATGACATCAAGAACGTATTGTAAACTAGCTAGAAAATGTTCAAAGGGAAAGGTTGAGTAGGGGAAAATTAAGAAAGAAAATTTGATAGTAAAAAATGGAAACAAAGCTTAAGTATACAGGGAGTTGGGAGTAGTAAGGTGGGCAGGGAAAAGGGAAAAAATGAGAATCAAGATATGTCATGCATAGGTTCAAATTTTTAATATTCAACATGATCATAATGTACATGTAAAATGTACCAATAAATGAAATTTTTAAAAAATTTACAATGTAACAATAATTTATGCCAAAAATCTGAACAACAAATCTTTGGGATCAAAAATATCTAAAATTTGGGCCAGGGATTTAGCTCAGTGGTTCCAGCACCTGTCTTGCAAGCGAAAGGGCCAGGGTTCGATTCCAGGTTAACCACATACAACACTGGGTGTGGAGACTCACGCCCAGCAGCAATCAGTACCACATACCACAATGCTGGGCATGGTGACTCACATCTGTGATCTCAGCACTTGGGAGGCGGAGGCAGGAGGATTGCTGTTATGTGAGTTTGAGGCTGAGCTCAGGGCTAGCCTGAACTACAAAGTGAGACCCTGTCTCAAAAAAAAAAAAAAAAATCCAAAAGTTCACATTTCTCTGATTACCTTGTAAAAGACTATTATTACTGTTATTTGGATGTTTTGTTAAATTTTTACTGTTTGGTGTTTGGTTTACTTAGTGTGATCCAACTAAGTTTATACTTACTGATTAATTCTTAGGTTACATATGTATTTTAACCTTTAGGTTTTTATTTTCACACAATCAGCAAAAGTAATATAAATCTTAATGAGTTTCTGAAACACATAAAAAATAGTTTATTATTGTATATTGTTTAAGATAAACAAAATACAACAACTTAAATTCAGGCCAGGGTTTTATCTCTGTGGTTCCAGCATCTGCCTGGAAAGTGCAAGGTCCTTCGCTTGATCCCCAATAATCACATACTACAATGCCAGGCATGGTGACTCATGCCTGCAAGCCCAGTCATAATAACCACATACTACAATGCTGGGCATGGTGGCTTATGCTCATAAATCCAGCACTCAGGAGGCAGAAACAGGAGGACTGCTGAGTTCAAGGCTGGCCTGGGCTACATAAGGAGATCAGGACCAGCCTAAACTACAAAGCAGACCCTGTCTCAAAAAAAAAAAAAAAAAAAAACTTAAATTCATTCCAAAAAAACTTGAATGCCCAATAAGCACCTCAGATTTTATTCAATTTAAACATAAAATGATTTTTCTTCAGTTATGCTTTTTTTAAGTGAAAGAAATGAAATTTCAAAAATTTATGACTCTATGTCAGGAGTCAGCAAATTTGTCCATTCATGGGCCATTCAGGGTAAACAGGCTAAAATATTTCTGTTGCCAGTACTCAGTGTTGTTTTTGTAGTATATGATCAGCTAAACAACATATAGGCAAATGAGCGTGGCTGTGTTCCAAGGAAACATTATTTATAAAAACAGGCAGCAGACTCAATTTGGCCCACAGGCCTTAAGCCTCCCAAAACCCCAGTTCTGTAGCAGAACAACCAACAAAGTTATATCCTAGCACAGTGAAAAAAAAGATACAAGACTAAGTAAAGGAATGAGGAAATCCGATACCGATTATGATGATGATAAGGCCATCAATTTTATAAAGATATCAAACACTGCACAATTCTGACCAAACAAGTAAGACATATGATGGTGTCAAGAGAAGTAATGGTGAAATAAACTGTTCTGATGAGGGTTTTTCCAACAAAGCAGCAAGACTTTATAAATTCTGAACACTTTTAGACACTACTCCAACGGATATACTTTCTACTTTCCCAGTGAGCTAAACAGATAAAGGAACTTCTTAGAAAGCATCTATTATGTACAATAAGTTGCTGTTCTCAGAAAATGGTCTAATTCTTCCACAAGAAGGTAATGCTTGGCTTGTAAGTTCTTCAGTTTACTTTTATGCTTCTTTTCCTCCACACATGCCACTCAGCATGTGAAAAATACATATTTAATGAATGAATGATGAATAAATGAATAGATAAGTGAGAGAATGGATGTATAAGCAATCACTATTAACATGTTATGGATGAACTCCACACATTTCTAACAACATAGCTGTTGGTAGGCCTGGGACTATATTCTGTCTACAAAAGGTGTATTGCTCTCATAAGTTATGTAATTTTCATGAGCTAAGGAGGAAAAACCACAAAAAGTATTTGCCATAGTACATACGGGCAATCAGGCAATAAGTATTAATTCATAGCATTACAGAAGTTAGATAACTAAGCTCAGTAAATCATGTATAAATAAGCTCAAAGTAAAAACAACTAAATTTAGTTAAACTCATTTATAATACTCAGAATTTGGTTATTCCTAAGATTCTATCATGATACAGCTAACTTCCAGGTATCTTAAGAGATTTCCATTTCTAGAAAAGACAGCGTAACAATAAATTTATCATCTTTCTCAAGAAATGCAAAAACAAGAGACAAAATATAGAAAACAACATCTCTCAGACATTAGATTATAGATATCAGGTAACAGAACAGTTATCATTGAGAGAAAATACACAACAGAAACCCTGCCTTATTCTAGTCACAGGGTTCACTTTCAATACTGTGAAGAGAGTTTCTAGCCCACAGTACAGGAGTACAGCAGTGTCTTAGGGGCCAAAGAGGCCAGAGTTCACAGAACATAGTACCACAGAAAAGAGAGCTGCACAGATGACTCCAGAGAACTGTGAGATTCCCCTTCCAGTCTTGGGCTGAAAAGAGATCAAGGTATGTGGATGAGGCGATTACTTGAAGCCTTGCAACAAACAATCTGACAGTTCTAAAGGAAATTTCCAGTTGAGATGGAGCCAGGAACAGCTCTGGCACCCAGCAGCGAGAGTGAAATCTCTTGCTGCAGTTGCCTCTGTTATAGCACTCTACAGGGTTTTACCTCAATCATAAGGCAATTTCAGCTCAAGGCTAAATGTTTTTCTAGTCTCATCTGAAAGGATCAAACTGTTTTTAAATAACAGCCAAATCCTAGATGAAGTTCAAAATTATTTATATAAAAGAATGCATACATAGCTCTCAAAAAGATAAAATTCACAATGTCTGGAATCCAATAAAAAACTACCAAGCATAGAGAAATCAGGAAATGTTACCCAAAATGAGAAGAAAATCACTCAATTGAAAATAATCCAAAATCAAATATTTGAAACAATTAATATATAAATATATTTAAATAATATAAATATATATATATTATTATATATATAAATATATTTAAATATATTTAAAACAATTATTATAACACCATACATTCAATAATCTAGGGAGAAAATCAAAGATATTAAGTAGAAACAAGGAATATATTTTTAAAATACGTGAATCAACCTTCTGAAGATAAAACTACAGTCCCAGAAATGAAAAATAAAACTGTCTATAATGTGCAAGTGATTAGACACTGCATAAAACTAATGAACGAACTTGGGAACATAGCAATGGAAACTGTAAAATCACTCCAAGAATGAAAAAGCAAACAAATAATCCAATGTAATCTATGGAACTACAAGAGGCAAAATATTTCTCAATTTACAGTGGGGTTATTTATATCCTTACAGTGGGGTTATTCATAAACCCATTAAAACAGAAAATATCCTGTTATAAATACATTTAATACATCTCACCTCAAAAATTTTATAGTTTAGGGCCAGGGATTTAGCTCAGTGGTTCGGATGCCTGTCTTGCAAGCGCAAGGGCCCAGGTTCAATCTCTGGTAACCACACACAATATTGGACATGGAAACTCACGCCCAGCAGCAATCAGTACCACATAAAACAGTGCCAGGCGTGGTAGCTCACACCTGTAATCCCAGCACTCAGGAGGTACAGGCTACAGGATTGCTCTGATGTGAGTTTTGAGGCTGAGCTCAGGGCCAGCCTGAACTAAAGTGAGACCCTGCTTTAAAAAAAAAAAAAAAAAATTAAAAATTTTATAGCTTAGTAATATAGCACCACATAGAATATCTGTTGTTTACCCTCATGGTTACTGGTAGTTTAATGCCATTGACCAACATTGCCAGAAAGTACAGCCCAGCATATTGTTAGCCCAGGAAAATATCAAAATTTAAAACGAATGGTATCTACAGAATTCAAATTGCTTTTAAATCATTGAAAAATCAAATATTTTAATTTGCAACATCATGACTTAAATGTTTCCTAATTTGAAGATATATATATATATATATATATATATATATATACACACACACACCTATTTATCCTAGCAAAATTAAAGACATAACTATAAATAAAGACCATCATAACCATGTAAACATTCTTTACAAAATATTGAAATGAACATTATCTAAAGAGGATTAATATCCTAGTATTATCCTTAATTATCTATACTACTGTTGTAACAGTCAAAAATCAATCACTACATCAACTAACTACATAAGAAAAGTTTTAAGAACATCTCAAAAGATGCAGAAAAAAACCTGACAAAGTACAAAATTCACTCATGTCAAAAACTCTCAGAACATGAGGGAAAAAAGGAAGCATTCTCAAAATGATAAAGAAAACATGGGAGGGCCGGGGATTTAGCTTAGTGGTTCCGGCGCCTGTCATGCAAGTTCAAAGACCCGGGTTCGATCCCCAATCCCCGGTAAATTACATTCATACTAGGTATGGAGACTTGCGACCAGCAGCAGCCAGTACCACATACCACAGTGCAGGGCGTGGTGGTTCACACCTGTAATCCAGCACTCGGGAGGCAGAGGCAGGAGGATTGCTGTGATGTGAGTTTGAGGCTGAGCTCAGGGCCAGTCTGAACCACAAAGCGAGACCCAGTCTCAAAAAAAAAAACAAGACATGGGATAGTCCTATAGAAGCCATTGTATGCAATGGTGAAAAACCAAACGTTTCTCCCCATAAGATCAAACACCAGACCAGGACCGCATCTCCTACACATCTATTCTACATTGTGCTAGCGGTTCTAACCAGAACAATTAATGAAGAAAAAGAAATTAATTAAAGAAACCCATATTAGAAAGATGTAAAACTATATTCCCAGAAGACATAATATCTCTGTAAGAAATCCAATGGAACCTATAAAACTGATGCTAGAACAAATGATTTTAGCAAATTTTCAGGACCGAATAGGCTATCAATGAAAAAACTGATCATATGTAGTTCTATATATTGACAATTATTAACATGTTTAAAGTACACCATTTTAAAGTATACTATTTAACATAGCATATAAAAAATGAAATACCTAGCTACGAATATGACAGAATATGTGCAAGACTTTGTAGTGCAACTATAAAACCCTGTTCAGAGAGGTTAAAAAAATGTGGGTTTACTGAAATCCTAACAAAATTCCAGCAAGCAATCTATAGAAATGAGCAAGCTAGGGCCGGGGAGTTAGCTCAGTGGTTCCAGCGCCTGTCTTGCAAGCGCAAATACCCAGGTTCAATCCCCGGTGACTATACACCATACTGGGTGTGGAGACTCATGCCCAGCAGCAGCCAGTACCCCATACTACAGTGCCAGGCGTGGTGGCTCATGCCTGTAATCCTAGCACTCAGGAGGCAGAGGCAAGAGGATTGCTGTGATGCGAGTTTGAGGCTAAGCACAGGGCCAGCCTGAACTACAAAGCTAGACCCTGTCTCCAAATAAAAAAGAGAGAAAGAAAGAAAGAAATGAGCAAGCTAATTTTTTTTTTTTTTTTAGGTTTTTTGAGACAGGGTCTCGCTTTGTGGTTCAGGCTGGCCCTGAGCTCAGCCTCAAACTCTCATCACAATCCTCCTGCCTCTGCCTCCCGAGTGCTGGGATTACAAGCGTGAGCCACCACGCCCGGCACTGTGGTATGTGGTACTGGTTGCTGCTGGGTGTGGGTCTCCACACCCAGTATTGTTATGTGGTAACCGGGGAATCGAACCCGGGCCCTTGCGCTTGCAAGACAGGCACTGGAACCACTGAGCTAACTCCCCGGCCCAAGCAAGCTAATTTTAAATTCATATGGAAATATAAAATACCTAAAAATTTTTTTTTGTTTTTTTTTTGAGACAGGGTCTGGGTTTTGTAGTTCAGGCTGGCCCTAAACTCAGCCTCAAATTCACAGCAATCATCCTGCCTCTGCTTCCCAAGTGCTGAGATTACAGGCATGAGTCATCACACCTGGCACTGTGGTATGTGGTACTGGCTGCTGCTGGGTGCGAGGCTCCACAAGCAGTATTGTATGTAGTTACCGGGGATCAAACTTGGGTCCTTGCGCTTGCAAAGCAGGCGCTGGAACCACTGAGCTTAAATCCTTGGCCCTAAAATATCAAATGATTTTGAAAACAAGAACAAAACTGAAAAATTTTACATGTGAAAAAAACCCACATAGCTAGTTCCAAACAGGTGTAGTATTACTTTATGAAGACATAATCGACAAATTTTCCCATGCATATCTCCTTGTAAAACTCTTGGCGATCCTCTTCCCTCAACTTCCAAGTCCTGAGATTACAGGCATGCACCACCTCCTCCAGCATTTAGGAAATACTAAAATATTACCTGTTCCTTTTTTTAAATATATTGAGCTTATTGGTACATTTTAGGAATACATTATGATGACATTCCTCAACAGCAATTTGTACCTGTACATGACATACCATGATTCATATTTTTCCCATTGTACCTGTGCCTTTTGACCACTGTTTCACTGTTTCCTCTTCCTTTCTCTTCTGCGGTTATCACAGTACATTTGGTGACTTTTCCAAAACTTTTTTGTGCAACTGTGCACATACTTACACAGATTTAGAAAATTAGAGTATTGTCTATGTTACAATATAACAGTAGGAATGAATATAAGAGAATGAGAAAAATTTGAACTCCAGACAACAGTTACTAGGAGTGGGGTCAGGGTGAAAATGTGAAACAGTGAGGTCAAGCATTCCATAGAAAATGATCAGTTTAGGCATTTTCCAATCTCTAGTGAAGAGATTTATTTCCTAACCTATGTAGCAGGAAACATATCTTCATCATACTACTTTGTAATTTTTGAAGAAAACACAAATCAAACAGCATGTCATCAGTAATCTAATTGTTTTACTGGATAGTGTGAAATCTATTTCTATAAACTGAATTGTATCCACCCAGTAATTTTTATATTGAAGCCCTAGTCCTCAAAGTGATGATATTTAGAGATAGAACCTCTAGGGGATGATTAAAGGTAGATGATGTCATGAGGATTGGATCTTGTTGTGGTTCATATCAAGAATAATCCCCAAACACTCATGTATCCAGAGGCAGGGCTTATACAAGCTGACTAGATCATGAGGGTGCAACAGAGAATATGCTGTTAGAAGCAGGGTACTGGGCACAAGACATAGATCTTTGGAGGCATGACCTGGAAAGCCGTGTATCCCTCCCACTCCACGTTCCTCCCTTTTCTTTCTGTTTCCTGGCTGCCATAGCAGGAGCAGCTTTCCACGATCTATTTCTGCCTTGGAGCCAGCTAACTATAAACTGAATTCTCTAAAAACCATCAGCCCAAATAAACCTCTGTTCCTTTAAATTGTGGGTGTCAGGTATTTTGTCACACCAACCCAAAAGTGAGTAACACATGCCCTTACAAAGGGATTCTGGTGCTAATTAGAAGTGGGATCTCTCTGCCTCCCTCCCTCTCTCTCCCTCTCTCAAACACACCCTTAACCCACTCTACCTACAATGTGTGAACACAATGAGAAAGCAACCGTCTACACCTCAAGATGAAAGCCCTCACCAAGTAATGAGCAGGATGAAAACTTGATGTTGCATGTCCGAAACTCTAAACTGTAATAAATACATCTCTGCCACTTGAGCTAACCAATTCTATTTTGCTATAGCAGACCAAGAAAATTAATACTAATAGTACTCCATGTTATTACATAAAAAATTCTTTCCTTTTTGTTTAATGCCATCAGATACCTAACACATGAAAAGAAAGCAATTTATTTAGCTATTGATGGGGATTTAGGTTGTTCACAGTTTTGTATTTCATACGCAACATTTTACACATTTTTGCTTTTAGGTTTAGGTTATATTTTTTTAGAAGGATATAACACAGGAATTTAACTTAACGTTTTTCCACAAAGTAGCCAAATGTCCCAGAATAATTTACTTAATAAACCATCTTTTTTACCCTACAATCATCTGAGATTACACCATTATCAACGACAAAATTCCTTTAGATTGTTTCTATACTTACAATTCTGTCCTACTGTTTTTTATCTTTTTTGGTGAGATTCATGAGAGACAAAATATTGTTAATTATTAGTGTCAGGCGACAGGTTAATCAAGACTATTTATAACATTCAATGTACTTTTATTCTAAGAACTTCCCAAAGCTAATTACGGTAGACCGCTCTACAATGTGTAAGATACTTTCAAAGTTTTGTGATAAAATGGCCTCAATTGAGCACTTATTAACAGCAAAAACCTACCAATAACGCACTGAAAAACCAGATATTAACTGTGATCTCCTCTGTTTTAATCTATCATGTCTTATTCCATCTGGAGCTTTATTAAGTGTGCCAAATATTCCAAGATCATAGAACAAAGTACATCTTACCCTCAAAAGCATGCTTTGCTGGTGTGTAACCAACATTATCAGCCTTTCACAGATGAAACGGCCTTTTAAACACTGCATGCACCAAAGACCAAAGAGCCAGGGAAAGTCAAGAAGAACAAAGTGGTTACCAGGGAGGAATTCTGCCGGCCGAGAGTTTGCCCTTTTGTCCTTCACACAAGAGTCTGTTTGCAACTGAGACCGGGTTCTTGATTCCTGTATAATAAAATAGGCAAAAAAAGAAATAAAGAATTAAATTTCCCACTCAGTAGTAAGGTTATTATAATAAAATAAATTTAAATATCTTAGAAATTTTTCTCTTTCCAGACATTAAGGATACTAATAAAAATAATTATCACAAATAATTAGCCAAATATAAAAATATATGAGTATGCTCTTAGATGCAAGAAAAGGACAAACATAAAACATATTCTCACATTTTACCATGTACTATAGCAGTAAAGATTGAATGTGAAATACTGCACATTTAAAGATGGTTCCCCTTTAACAGACTTCACAACAGAAAAAAAAAATGAACTGAAAATATGCCATTTTCCTACTACCAAATCTAGGTAAATCTTACTTAGATTATATATCTAAAGATATAGAATCTTTAAAGAGTAAATATAAATAGCTCCCATTTATCATAAGGAAAAAATTAATGGGGAAAAGTAAGCCAAAACCTTAAAAAATCTTACTTTTAAGAGAAACAGAATACCCAGCCCTCTGAGTTGGATACAGGTGGGGGAAGGAGGACAACTATGTACAACCCTATAAGCTGGAATGTGGTCTGGACTGTTTCCAGAGAGCAAAACAACGTATGAGTGAGATAACAGTGCTCATCTAGGAAAAACACTAACTGCTAGGACAGCATTTGGGTGATAAACACAGTCAAAATGACAGTGATAAATAGGATGACAATGACAATGACAAACAATGATGCTGAAGATGACAGAAGGCAAAAGTAACCTAGTATCTAAAATGGGCCACATCCAAACTCTTCAGTGTATCAAGTGATACATTTCTGTCTTTCACATAACTATTATTAGGAAGCCTGTGTCATTTACAAGGAAACATTTGTATAGAGGCTTATGCAGCCTGTCCAAAGGCACAGAGCTAAGATTTTAACACAGGTAGCTAATAACAGAAACCATGTCCTTAACTTAGCAAGGTACTGTCTCAAAATTAAAAAAGAAAAAATTAAAAGGAATAAGGGGATGACTGGGAACACAATCACGAAAGGCCCTAGGTTCAATCTCCAGTACCAACAACAACAAAAAAGTAAACAAAAGACACTATTCTTTATTCAAAGCTACTCAAATTAAGACAATATGGTTTGGGTATAACAGCAGACAAATACATCAGTGGAATACTAAAGTGAAAATGTTAGCTGGGATATTTAATATATAATACAGGCAGCTTTTCAAGTGAGTAGGAACAGAACAGACTGTACTCAGGAGGTAAAAAAAACATAGCGAAGAACACCGGAGCCTAGCTACTTTGAAACTGTAACAGCTAACGGATTATTCACTCTGAAATACAAATTCACCCTTTGTGGCCTGATCTGTGAAAATGATAGGGGCCCTTTATATTCCATCCTCTTGCCAGCTCTGTCAGCAGAGGGCACTGGAGACATTGGAGTAGGAAAGGGTGTCCTGCTGGCCAGGTGTCCAGACAGTGATCTTGTCCCTGATTCCCATCCCCCATTCCCACACTCCATCCTCAGTGCCACACTCATACACACGAGTATCTCACAGCTATCTAATGAGCCAAAACCCACTCTTTAGCCTATGCTAAATTCCCACAGCCTCTCAACCGTATCTGCCAGCCAGAGCTCACCGGTGCCTCACAGAAGTAGTCCTGCCACAATGACAGTGCACCAAGTCCAGCTGAGGAAATCCAGCAACTCCTCTGCCACAAAGTGAGCTACACCATTTTCAGCAAGGTCTGAACCTATTTCCAAATTTACCCTTCCTTGGATATTGCTATCTGCTGTAGGCTGGGCTTTGTGATTTCTTTTCATCTCTGTCAGCTTAATCAATCTTTATGTTAAACTTCTGCTTAAACTATTCTATGCTTCCTGCCTCCTAGTTTGACTTAGACAGATATAATTACCTTCAGGAAATTATCAAATCTCTGATTTATATTTATTCTTTAATTGTCAAGTGAGGATAAAAGAACTGATTTTGTGAGGTTATTGTGAGAATTAAATGACAATGTATGTAGTGTAAAATAATGTTTAGTATATTAAGTGCAAGTTGTTAGTCAATAACTTATGCAGACATAGTTTGTTAGACATTACAAGAAAAAAACTAAAATAAACAGGCAAATGAAAAATTATATACATTAGAAGAAAATGTAGATGATTCTGCTTATAGATGACTGAAAGTTTCAAACTGGAAAATATCAAAAACCACAAAAGTTAATATGCTTGACAAATAAAAATTGTGAATTCCAACACGGCAAGGAATATTATGCAGGAAAAAGGCAAGTCATATCAGTTATAAAAAACTTACAAACAAAAACGCTAGTAGTCTTTACACACATTAATTTACACTAAATATCAATAAAATTTCATAAGGTAAGAGGGAAATTAAAACTGAAATACCATTTTTACATATCACACAAGTCAGATATTATACAGAAGGTCAGAACAAATAATAAAACTACTCTAATTGATAGATACAGTACACTACATCAATACAATATGTACAGAATACATACTGTTTTGAAGTTTATATAGAATATATATCAAAGTATACCATAAGCTTAGACATAAGGTAAGACAAAAAAGACTCAAGGATTTTGAATCAATGCCTCTGAGTAAAATTAAACTAGAATTTAATTTTTTAAAAGCTCACTAAAATGTCTTTTGGTGAGTGGAAATACTGACTAAAATTGAGGAGCCTGGGTTATAAGTGTTCAAAAGTTGTGGGTTTCTTCCTATCCTGGGAAAGAAAGAGAGATCATCCTTACGTCCAGGACTGAATGAACATCTGAGACTTCACTTAATGGGAAAGACATCTTTGGAAGGGTATTTCCTAAGCCATAGCAAGAATCCACCTAGATTGACTAGATGGGGGCTGTGTTCAAGAATGGTGCCCTTGGGGCTGAGGATTTAACATTCAATGGGTCTGGCGCCTGTCTTGCAAGAGCAAGGCCCCAGGTTTGATCCCTGAAAACCACATACAATTCTGGGCGTGGAGACTCACACTCAGCAGCAAGCAGTACCACATACCACGGTGCCAGGCGTGGCTCATGCCTATAATCCCAGCACCCAGCACTCGGGAGGCAGAGGCAGAAGAACTGCTGTGATGTGAGTTTGAGGCTGAGCTCAGGGTCAGTCTGAACTACAAAGTGAGAACCTGTCTCAAAAAAATAAAAAAGCTGCCCTTGAAATATTGGTGGTCTCAGTGTCTGATTATCCATACAAAGGCCTACACTTCAGTTTTATTTGAAATCCACTTATTCTGGCAGTCTGAATACCTTTCCCCAAATGAACTCTGTATTTCATGCTCTGAGAAGATATATATAGGACTGGGCTTTCCTTAACTATCTAGCTTCTTTCTAATCAATGTAATTTCTGTAGTCCCTATCTCATGTATAATATAGTAAAAATTTATTGCACATAGTTCCTATTAAATGTTAAAGAAAACATGAAGAAAAAGAAGATAGAGAAGAAGTAGATAGACGTTCCAGTAATTTCCCAAAATATATTAGTGGTTCCAAAAATATTCTAATATATATGCTAATTTGTTTCATTTATACTGTTAGGTCCTCTTAGTTCACCAAAAACAAAGTTTTGTCCGACTGTCTATTGTTTCTGTTTTGTAAGACTCTTTTTTCTTTTTTTCACTTAGTTCTTTGAGACAGTGTCTCCCTTTGTAGTTCAGGCTGGGCCTGAGCTCACTATGTAGCCCGTGCTATACTACAACTCACAGCACTCATCCTGCTTCTGCTTCCCAAGTGCTGGGATTACAGAGGTGAACCATCATGCCTGGCACTGTGGTATGTGGTACCAGGGATCAAACTCAGGACCTTACACTTGCTAAGCAGATGTTGGAACCACTGACTCCCTATCCCTGCAAGACTCTTTTGTCTATGACTTGTACTCAACTATTTTGGCCATTCTTTTAAAATTATGGTACACAGTGTACCAGGTAATGTTATTCTTTAATTAATTTGTTATGAAATTTTACTTTGTTTTATCATAGAAGTAAAAATAATGTTTTTTTAAAAAAATTTTTTAAGTCTTTTGGCAAATAAATTTGATATAGCCATATTCCTTAAAAAGTATGTCTGAGAAAAAAATAATCTTAAAATTATTAATCTTAAAGGTAAGCTTAAATGACCAAGGTGTTGAATCTCCTACTTTTAAACTTTCAATAGAGAAAAGCCTACTAATTCAGAATTTAAAAAGTCTTCCAAAAATTAAAAAGAAATCTTTTCTAATCACACATGATCCTTTTAAGGAATATAGAATGATTGGGGCCGGGGAGTTAGCTCAGTGGTTCTGGAGCCTGTCTTGCAACTGCAAGGACCCAGGTTCGATCCCCCGGTAACTACATACAATACTGGGCATGGAAACTCACGCCCAGCAGCAATCAGTACCACATATCATACTGGTGGCTCACGCCTGTAATCCCACTACTCGGGAGGCAGAGGCAGGAGGATTGCTGTGATATGAATTTGAGGCTGAGCTCAGGGCCAGCCTGAACTACAAAGCGAGACCGTGTCTCAAAAAAAAGAATATAGAATGAGGAGTAGAAGGGTTGGAGGAGGACATGGAAATGGGAACAAAATAGGAATCAAGTTATGTCACACACAGATATAAATCCTCAATGATGAATGAGACCACGATGTATAATTAAAATGTACTAACTCAATACAGAAAAATAATAAAAATGAACAAAAATAAAGAATGTGAGAAAAAAATGCTCAACTCATTTTTTGAGGTAAGTCGTAAAAGAGTACAAAAATAAACCATTACTCATATAGTAACCTGATTTGCTGATGCAATTCTAAGAGGAAAGAACTATGCTATAAGTATGTAAAGGTTCTACATCTTAACATAAAAATACTTAATTTCTCTCTTTTATTTTGAGATCTCTCTTTGTAGTTCAGGCTGGCCCTGAGCTCAGCCTCAAACTCAGAGCAATCCTCCTGCCTCTGCCTCCTGAGTGCTGGGATTACGAGTGTGAGCCACCAACCCTGGCACTAAGGTATGTGATAGTGATTGCTGGTGGGCATGAGTCTCCATGCCCAGTATTGTTGTATGTGGTTACCAGGGATCGAACCTGAGCCCTTGCACTTGCAAGGCAGGTGCCAGAACCACTGAGCTAAATCCCCAACCCCCAAAATGCTTAATTTCTTGATGTAGCTGTACACATTACATGGTTATATATAGCTATATACATTTAAAAGTTTATTGATTTGCACATGTAAAATCTATGTACTTCATATACATTCAAATGAATTATAGAACATTAAATATATCTCATACACAGTGCGAACAAAAATCTTAAAGATATCCTACTGAAAGGAAAAAAGTTTCAAAATATATACATTATTTTCTTTTAAAAACAATCACATTCACAAAATAAAACTATGTCTCAATATATGCTATAAATATATAGATAAAGGAGTTGGACTTTTATTAATTAAATACCATTGGGAGAATAGAATAAAAAAAAAGATTTGGAGGATCGAAGGTAAATATTTTTATATCACCTGAAATATTTCATGGTAAAAACGTTTGTGTATTTCAGACTATAAAATTAATAGAATATTCTAAATCCAAATATAAATATCTAAAATTTCTTGAAAAGATGGAAGAAAATGATCTAATTCTAATAAGACACAGCAACTTGCTCTTTAAAATTTTACAAGAAAATTTCCATGCATAGTGCGATATGCCTATATTTTCAGCACTTTCAAAAACTGAAGCAGAAAGAGCACAAGTTTAAGATTAGCGTGTGCAACTTTCCAACTGACTGAAAAGAAATTAAGAGGATAGAGGTATACTGCGAACACAGCTCAGTAGGAAGGCCTCGGGTTCAACCTCCAAGACCACAAAAGAAGGGAAAGAAAACTGCTTGTTTTCAATACTACTCAAAGCAATAACTGTCTTTAGAAATGTTAAATAGTAGTACGCATAATTTTTCAAAGAACAGAAATAGGACATCATAATGCTCACGTACCACTGAGTGCTCCAACTGCTCCAAAATTTAAGGATTTTCCATCCATTATGCTGGCATCACATTCAATTTCCCCTAAGAGATTTAAATTAGATCCCATTCCTGCATTTGTAAAAGGAGAATCCTAAAAGACAAAAATGAAAATTCAAGTACTATTAGCTTTATTAAAGAAATCATGGCAATTCTTCATAGATGTTTCCAAAAACCAGGGAAGAGAATATTTCCAAATGTATTGTACAATATCAATACTACTTTAACATGAAAACAAAACAAACCTATCATAAAGGGGGAAAAATACTACAGACCAGTACACCTTGCAGGGCTGGGGATTTAGCTCAGTTCCAATACCTGCCATGCAAGTAATGTCCAGTTGATCCCTGGTGAACACATACAATAAATAGTGAGTGTGGTGACTCAGGTCCACAAGCAATCAGCACCACATACCACAGTGCTGGGCGTGGTGGCTCATGCCTGTAATCCCAGCACTCAGGAGGCAGAGGCAGGATTGGTGAGTTCAAGGCTGAGTTCAGAACCAGCCTAAACTACAAAGCGAGACCCAGTCTCAAACACCTTTAAAAAAAAAAAGTATACCTTGCAAATATTATGACAAAAGTCTTTAGAGAAAATCCAGCAGACCAAATCCATCACAATATAGAAAAAATTCTAAATCAAAAGCAAGAGGAATCCAAGAAAAGGAGGTTGATTTAGTACCTGAAAATCGAACTATGTAACACCTTACATTAATAAAGAAAAAAAGCATAAGGATGTCATTAGACACAGAATGAAAGCATTTGACAATACTCCACACCACTTATGGTAAAAACAGTCCCCAAACTAGAAATAGAAAGTAGCTTCTTCAGCCAGGTACAGTGTTGTATACTTATGATCCTAGCTACTCAGGAGGTTGAGACATGAGGATCACCAGGGTAAAGTCAATCAGAGCAACACAGCAAACACACCTCCAGCTCAAAAGGAAATGGACTGGGAATTGAGCTCATTGGTTGCAGTGCCTGTCTTTCATGCTCAAGGTCCTGAGTTAGATCCCTAGTAGTCACACGCAATAATGCTGCGCATGGTGGCTTAAGCCTATAATCCCAGAACTCAGAAGGGAAGCAGGAGGATTGCTGAGTTCAGGACCAGCCTGAACTAAAAAAGAGAACTCAGAGGGAAGCAGGAGGATTGCTGAGTTCAGGACCAGCCTGAACTAAAAAAGAGAGACTCAAAAAAACTAAGGAAAAAAAAATACAGAGAGAGAGAGAGAGAGATGGGGCTGGAGGCCGGTAGGAGAAGACAGTAGAGGACTGGAAAGGAGATTTCATCGAAAACTTATTGTCAGCTACAGTGATGCATGCCTATAATCTCAGAATTTGGGGACACTAAAGCACAAAGATCACTGTGAATTCTGAATTCAAGGCCAGCCTGGACTACAGAGTGAGACTCTCCCTCAAAAAAACAAATTAAGACGGCCAGGGAGTTAGCTCAGTGGTTCCAGCACCTGTCTTGCAAGCGCAAGGACCCGGGTTCGATTCCCCAGTAACCACATACAAAACTGGGTGTGGAGACTCACGCCCAGCAGCAACCAGTACCACATACCACAGTGGCAAGGCATGGTGGCTCATGCCTGTAATCCCAGCACTCGGGAGGCAGAGGCATGAGGATTGCTGTGATGTGAGTTGGAGGCTGAGCTCAGGGCCAGCCTGAACTACAAAGCGAAACCTTGTCTCAAAAAACCTAAAAAAAAAACAAATTAAGAGGGCAAGGGGGTTAGCTCAGTGGTTCCGGCGCCTGTCTTGCAAGCACAAGGGCCCCGGTTCGATTCCCCAGTAACCACACACAATACTGGGTGTGGAGACTCACCCCTGCAGCAATCAGTACCATATCCCACAGTGCCGGGGCATGGTGGCTCACACCTGTAATCCCAGCACTTGGGAGGCAGAGGCAGGAGGATTGCTGTGATGTGAGTTGGAGGCTGAGCTCAGGACCAGCCTGAATCACAAAAGTGAGACCCAGTCTCAAAAAAAAAAAAAAAAATTAAGAACTTTTGTTTTTAAAAGGACAGCATGGGCTGGGGATTTAGCTCAGTGGTTCCGGCGCCTATCTTCCAAGCGCAAGGACCTGGATTCGATCCCCGGTAACCACATACCATACTGGGCATGGAGACTCACGCCCAGCAGCAACCAGTACCACATACCACAGTGCCGGGCGTGGTGGCTCACGCCTGTAATCCCAGCACTCGGAAGGCAGAGGCAGGATGACTGCTGTGATGTGAGTTTGAGGCTCAGCTCAGGGCCAGCCTGAACTGCAAAGTGAGACTCTGTCTCAAAAAAAAAAAGGACAGCATAAAAAAGTAGAAAGAAAACCCATAAAATGAGAACAACTTTTTGCAAAACATATGTAAAGCAATCTTTTTTCAGAGTATATAAAAAATTCTACTGTAAAACACACAATTTAAAAATGGGCAAAGGATATAAATGAGTATTTCTCCAAAGATACATAAATAACCAATAAGCACATGAAAAGATGCTCATTGTCATTTGTCATCAGGAAAAGACAAATCCAAACCACAATGATATACTACTTCACACCCACAAGGATGGCTATAATTAGACAGTAACATATGTTGGCAAGGATATGAGGGAATCAGAACCCTCATACATTACAAAGGAGTATGTAAACTGATGGAACCAGCTTAGAAAACACCTGGCAAATCCTCAAAAAGTTAAACATAGAGTTACCATTTGACCCAGCAATTCCACTTGTAATTACAAGTGTACCAAGTCTTGTTACTCAGGACTATATTATACTTGATCTCCAGCCAGAGAACATGGGGAAAAGCTAATAATATATTAAAAAAAAAAGTTCAATAAAAATAACTAACATAGAGATACAGCCCCAAAATTTAACTTTTAAAAATGAAAGAGCCAGGTGTGGTGTCACATACCAATAATCCCAGCACTCAGTAGGCAGAGGCAGGGAGGTTGCTCAAATTCAAGGCCACCAATGGTCTACATAGTGAGTTTAAAGTCAGCCTGAACTACAAAAAGAAACCCTATCCCAAAAAGCAAACAAATAAATAGAGAATTAGTTTATAATGAATACTCCTTAGGGCAACTGTGTAGATGTAAAGCCCACTCCAAAATAACAATAGGCAATCATGGTGCTGCATGCCTATACTCTCAGTACTTGGAAAGTTGAGGCAGGATTGCCACAAGTTCAAGACCAGCCTAGACTACATAATGAGTTCAAGGCTAGCATCACCTAAACAAGACCTTGGCTCAAAAAACAAGCAAACAAACCAAACAAGCAAAGAAAACAAGCAATATGTTTAATGCTAATAACTCTATCTCACAATCTTAAAAGCTAAACCAATCCTGAAATTGAAATTTGGATCCATTCTAAGGGAAACTAATACTGCGTAGGAAATCAAGACAATTTCCTATCAATTTAAAAATGCTAAATACTCAAAATCATCTTCATACTTCTCCAATTTCCTGGATTTCTGCCAGATCCCCCAAAAACTATCACATTAAACATTAAGGACATTTCTAACTAGGTAATTAAAAATTGAAAAAAGGGATGGGATTTGAGATTCCTTTTTAAAAATAAAATCACACAGTACAAAGTAACAAAAACAATGTATAATTACATAGAAAATAAGTGATACGGAAAATAAATACTGTGAGCATTCAAAAGAAAACGACTTCATAAGAAATGGAGAAGTTAGTGACAGGCTTCATGGAGAACGCACAATGAAAGCTGCAGGAAGTATCCTAGTAGTCAGGCTCAGCGAGAATCCCCCCTTCTCTGGTGGTTTCCTATTCCCAACTTTCCATCACTGAACCCCACCTGATCCTTGGCTATAAATTCCCACTTGCCCATACTGTATTCAAAGCTGAGCCCCGGCTCTGTGCCTCACTATAAAAGGCAGCAGCAGACCCTATGCCTACAACAACAGTGCCTGTGCTTTTCTTTTTTTTTTTTTTCCTTGCCCAGGCTGGCCTTGAACTTTTTTTTTTTTTTATTGAGTTTATTGGTATATTTTAGGAATACATTATGATCACATTCATCATCATTGAGAATTTGTACCTATACATAATATATCCTGATTCTTTTTTTCCCCCATTCTTCTGGCCTCCCTTCTACTCTCCCTTATATTCATCAGCTTTGTTTCCATTTTTTCCTTTTTAACATCAAATTTTTTTCTTTTCCTTCTTTGCTTCCCTTCCCCCAGTTCTTCTTCCCCTTTGAACATTTTCTTCCTATTTCACAATACCTATCATACATTTATACCCTCAGTTTCTCACACTAGAGAAATGATACAGTATTTGCACATCTGTGTCCTATTTATTTCACTTACGAGAATAATCTCAAGGTGCATCCACTTAGCTATAAATGTCTCAGGTTTATTTTTCTTTATGGCTGTGCGGCACTCCATTTTGTTTAAGACTTTTGATACAAGGTCTCACTAATGTAGTTCAGGGTATGTAGTAGTATGTAGTGCATGCTACTCTTGAACTCATGGTGATCCTCCTGCCCGGGCCTCCCTCCCAAGTACTAGAATTACAGGCAGGTGACAATAAGATGCTAACAGTGCTTCCTTAAACAAATTCTGTTTAGCATCTTTCTCTGAGTAATCTTTTCTTAAGGGTTAACCATCAGAGAAAAGCAAATTTAAATCACTAGATAATGCTGTCTAACCATTAAAAATGGCTAAAATTAAAGAGAATGAGAATACTGAGTAGTGGCAAGAATGCAGAGTAATTTCAACCCCATACACTGTTGACAAGAATGCAAATGGAATATTATTTAGCAGTTTCTATTAAAGTTAAATATGCTCTACTCCTAAGTATTAACTTGAGAGAAATCAAAGCATGTGTCTACATAAAGACTTGTATTGAAGCATGTATGCTTGTAATCCCTGCGTGAGGGAAAAGGATCTTAAGTTCCTTCCTGAGGCAGAAGGATCATAAGTTCTACTCCCACCTACTCAATTTAATAAGACCTTGTCTCAAAAATCAAAAAGGGCTGGGGTTGTCAGTGACAGAGTACACCTGAGTTCAACTTCCTGTACCATTTTTAAAAATGATTTACTGTGTATTTAAAGGTTTTTATAGGCTTTATTCACAACAGCCAAGAATTGAAAACAATCCAAATGCCCATGAATTAGCAAATGAATAAAACAAATTATGACATATTCATCTAACAGAACACTACTCAGAAATAATAGAATAAACTCTTCATATACTCAACAATATAGGTTAATCTGAAAAGCACTGTTCTAAGTGAAAGAAGCCAGTAGCAAAAAGACCACAAATTATATTATATTGCTATTCACAGCAAAGTCTAGAAAAGCAGAGCTACAGTGACAGGGAGCAGATAACAGTGCCCTAACTGCAGGCATGCAGGAGGCAGGAGGACCATGAGTTCCAGGTCAGCCTGAGCAACTACTGAGATTGTCTCAAAATAAAACGAGCCGGGGATGGAAATCTGAGGTAGAGCATTTATCTAATGTGTACAAGGCCCTGGCCTCAATCCCTTGGCCCAGGGAGGAGAGAAGAGGAGACAAGGGTTGTCAAGGGTTGTCCACTGAAGGAAGAAGATTCAATGTAGATAAGTATGAGAAAATATGTGGGTGATAAAAATGTTAACTATCATGATTGTATTAGTGGTTGTGTAATTATATACATTTGTCAAAATTCATCAATTGTACAATTAAAATTGGTGAATTTTGTTAAGTAAATTACATTTCAGTGTTGCTGACAAAAAGTATTATTATTATTACTTGTTATAAACTAATCACCATATGTACTGTCCTCTTGTATATGTGAGTTCTTTAATGGTCATCTGTTGATTTTTTCATGTGTATTTTGTAGGATTACTAATCATTATGTTCAGTAAGTCATCAATGATCCTTTTAAAATCTGTCCAGCCCACTTCCTCCCTGTGGTAATTTACAGTCAGACTTAAAACAAAATCCAGCACCCTCATTTCCAAGATTTACAAGGACATTCCTGGTTGAACCCTCGACCTCAACTTGCTCCCTGCTATTTCTCCTCAACCTTTCTGCACAAATCTGCAACTCCTTAGGCATAGGCACAGCAAAAGCCACAACCTCAGGGCTTTCACATTTGTCATTCACTCATTCCTTGGAAATTCGGAGCACAGCAAGCAGTTCTTTGAGAGGGAAGAGAGCCAACAGACTGTGTGTAAACACATGTACGTGTATGTATAAATAACCAATGCCACATGGTGACAAGTTGTTGTAAAGAAGACCAAACTGGAATATAAAGGCACAGTGAGATACTATTCAACCCAAGCACACCCTTCCCCCACATATGTACAGAATTTTCTTGTCCATTCTGTTCGTGTTCCTCTCTGGCAACATTTTACCAAAGCCCTCCTCTTACTTATGAAGAGCAGCATTTTCCCAGCACTCCCCAACAATTCTCCTTTGTCTTATTTTACTTTTCTGTGTGATACTTTTACTACCTGACTATATATACCACTTTTGGTTGCCTAATTCTCCTCATAAGATATAAGATCCATAAATACTTTGTTTTGTACAATATAATATCCCAACATCTAAAGCAATGCTTGTCTCATGGGAGTACTCAATAAATATTTCATGAATAAATGAATAGCAGTGAATTGTGACTAGATATAAATAGAATGGTTGACTACTGTGAACTGTAACCCCTTAAGCCAGGTGATACTTAACCAATTTTGACAGGATACTCTAAAGAGAAATGCCAGGAAAATGTAATGGAGTGTTAAGAATCTAGTCTTTTCTTAAGTGAAACATGAGAAACAAGGTGGGAAAAAAGCTCAAACAAAAATAAATTCCATTTCTAAAGATGGAGTTTTTAAATCTAAATATATTTTGAAATCTACTCACCACTTTTAAAAGTGATTAAGCCAGCAAAGGAGGGAGGGAAAGCCAAAAGGAGAGGAGGAGCTGTTCTCCCACCATAACACGGAAACCCCTTTGTCTTCCTGAAATTTGGAAACACCATGCCAACAAAAAGATCTGCAAACAATTACACTCTCACTATAAACCACAACCTGTATTACCCATTTCATGTTCTTTGCTGAAAGCATAAAAATAAGAGCTGTTTGCAAGGCCACAGGGTATACTGCACCTCTGGGGATCTATTATGCAACCTCTATTAACAGCTCTTACAGATGCAAACAATTTAGTTTTCAAATGCTGTACAAAAATGAGACTGGCACATTGTAAAATCATTTTTATATAAAATGATTTATGTCTGTCCAATTTCCAATCTTCCTTTAAGGAGAAATTAGACAGTAACAGGAAATTATGTTCATAGCCTGTCACTCAAGTTCAAATTCAACAAACATATCTTCTGATAAATGAAATTAGGAGGATATTCTTACTAAAGAATATCCTATCAAAATTATTTTAAAGTAGTGCCCTCATGACAAAAAGGTAGCTTTATCCATGTACAATAAGAAGAAAGAGGGAAAAGAACCTTTGAAACAAACCTTCTTTGATCTTATTTAAATAAGAATATAAGAGCTACAAATGTAACTTCGTGACAGAACACTTGCAAAGCACATGCAGAAAACTGGTTCAATCCCCAGAACCACCAAAAAATAAAAACAAGATGTGTACTGTATATCATTAGGCCTTTTCACATTACTACCTGAAAAATGCAATTCTCTATCTCACCTACCACTACTCTAAGAATTGCTGAGTCTCTGATATCTCATGCACAGTTCTCATACACAAGATGAACAGAGGCCAGTGAAACTGAATTACTAACCAAAACAATCACATGGGGAATTTTTTGTTGTTCAGCAACCAATTAAACTGGGATTTTCTAGAATTACATAGCTGAAAGATTTCCAATTTAGATTCCTTTTTGGTAATATAAGTTAAGATTCATTCACTCAACAAATATTTATTGGATATCTATGTGCCAGGGGTAAATATTGTGAAGCACATGCAGAAAACTGAGTTCTTTTTGTTTTTTTGATACAGGGTCACATTTTGTAGTTCAGTCTGTCCCTGAACCCCTTATGTATCCCAGGCTAGCCTCAAGCTTTCAGCAATCTTCCTGCTTCTGCTTCCAGAGTTCTGGGATTATAAGCATGAGCCACCATGCTCAGCCTTGGTAAATATTTTCTATAACGGACCAGATACACTAAATAATTTAGATCCTGTGGACCAGGACTTCTCAGCTTCTCAACTCTCCCCTTATGGCGCAAAACCATCCACAAATGAATAAGCAGGGCTGCGTTCCACCCAAACTTCACTTTTGGACACTGTGGTGGTTGATTAATTAATTATCAACTTCAGTGGGGAATGCAGAGCTGAACTTAGTCAGTTGGTTCAAAGAAAATTGGTGTCAGAATGGTATAAATAAGAATGGGAGCCTAGGATGTCACACAGTCACACCATACCTGCCTGGTAAGCAGAAGGTCCTGAGTTCAATACCCAGTACTGGGGTGGGGGTGGGGGGAACAGGAGGGAAGGGTTTCAGCTAATCTTCCTTGGAGGAGCTTCTTCTTGACTGCTTTTCTATGGAGTTTTTTGGCTGCTGTTTTTCTTACAAGAGAGCCTCAGTTCCCACCTTCATCTTAGAGGTCATCTCCTGGCTTCCAGTGCAGATCCCTTAGCCTTCCGGCTTAGATCCTTTGGCCTTTTGCACAGACAGTTCAGCTTCCAGCATGGGCCCTTGGGCCTTTCCCACATAGAGCCTTCAGGTCCCATCACGGATCCTTCAGTTCCCTGAAACAGACTCGCACAGGACATGTCTGAAGGCTCCTAGTCCTCAACAGGTCCTTCAGATCTCCAGTGTGCAGACAGATGTTTTGCACTCTTCTACATCTAATACAAATACTGACATTTGAATTTCATATAATTTTCTCCTTTTATGAAATATCAGTTTTCTTTTGATTTCATTTCTATCATTTTAAAAAGTGGAAACTATTAGTAGTTTAAAAGCCACTCAAAAATAGACAGAAGGCCCATCTGGCTTTCTGGACAGTCTGAAAAATCATGAACCTTGGGGCTACAGCAGTGAACAAAACAAAAATATATTTCCCTACATCAAGCTCATCTCCTATCTAAGAGAGCAAAGGCAATAAGAAATTAAATATAGGGGTTGGAGTACAGCTGAGTGGTAGTGCTTAGCATACCAAAAGCACTTAGTTCAATATGCAGGACCAAAAAAGAAAAAGAGGAAGAGAAGGAGAAAACTTACAGATATCCCTCATGTCTGATGATTAGTTTTAAGACACGTCTTACCATACTAAAATCTATGCTTTCTCAAGACTTTTATGTAAAGTAGGATAATATTTCCATATAACCTGTGCCTATTTTCCCAAATACTTCAAATCAACTCAGATTATTTATAATAGGTAATATCAGGTAAATGTATAAATAGTTGTTAAATTACTGCTCAAGGAATAACAAGGAAAAAGGTGTACATATTCAGTACAGATGCTATCTGTGAGGGTGTGGAGTATTTTCTATCTAAATTCAAGAATGTGGAGCCCATGTAAAGAAAGGCTGACTGTACACTAGGTGGTGTATTAAACAGCATTAATATGGTAAAAAATGAAACAAGACAAGAGATGAGTCATAGAGTGCTATAAAGGGGAGAGAAAAAGACATCAACGGTATTTGTAATTTTGTTTCTTTGGACATAACGTCAGATTTCCAGAAAAATATAAAAGTCTAGTATCCAGAATATATAAAGAATTCCTACTGAGATCGGGGGGAAAAAAAAAAGACAAAGCAGAGACTAACAGTCTCAAACCTTAACAGAGACTGATGGTCTCAAGCTCCTGCCAAACCACGAAGGTTCTGTGCCCGAAAGATGAACTGTGGAGACACCGGCCGAACCTCCCTGTGTCTCAGAGATAAACTAGAAAGCAGCGTCTGCCTGCACCTCCCGCCCCTCTGCGGGGTTCTGCTTCTGCACAATTCCGCTCACTTCCCCGCTCGCCTAAAGAGAAGATAAAAATGAAAACAAACAGAATCAGGGCTCATACTCAGAAAGTGACTTCCACTGAGCCTGTTCACGAATAAACTTGCCTTTTCCTCTCAGCTCTCCCAGCGCCGCGCTCTTCTGAGTCCGTCTGTGCTCCGAGTACCATAACATAACTTTCAACAACAACTCACCCTCAAAAAATCCCAATTTTAAAAACTGGGATACAACTGGGTACAAATTGGGAAAATCAGATAGAAAAGCCAAGCGTGAGGGTGGATGGCTGTAGTCCCAGCATTTCGGAGGCTCAAGCAGAAGAGTACCATGAGTCCAAGACCATTATAAACTACATAGTGAGTTCAAGGCCATCTGACCTACACATAGTGCAAACCAGTCTCAAAAACAAATAGTACAAAAAAACACCATCCTAGCACTCAGACAGAGTAAAGAAAGAAAATGTCAAGTCCAAGTCCAGACTGGACAGCTTAGAACTTACTGAGATCATATCTCAAAATTTTATAAAATAGGTCTAGGACTGTAGCTCAAAGTAAAGGCCCTGAATTCAATCCCCAAACCACCTTGCTCCCGAAAATTAAAGGGGGAGGGGAAAGGACTTTAAGAGACATGAACAGACATGTCCACAAGTAAAATATGTAACAGGCAAAAGGAACATAAAAATACATTCAAAGCTAAGCATGGTGGCACATGCCTACAATTTCAGCACTCTTAGGAGGCTGAGGCAGGAAGACCATCAGTTTGAAGCCAGCACAGGCAACTTAAAAAAACCCTGTCTCTATATGAGCAAGTTTTAAAAACCACAAAGAGATGTCACTTCTCACTCATCATGATGGCCCATAACGAAGAAAAAGAAAAAAAGTAACAGAGTTGGTGAAATATATACAGAAATTATAAGCCTCTCGCAAAGTTGCTGAGAATATGAAATGGCTCACCTGCTTACTGTGGAAAATAGCTTCGTGCTTCCACAAAAACCTAAACAGAATTACCACACAACTCCACAATTCCACCTACAGCTATGTATCCAAAAGAACTGAAAATAAATATTCAAATATTTATACAGAAATGTTCAATTTACAGTATTCACAACAGCCAAAAGGTGAAAATAACTCAAATGTCATCCGTGGATGAACAGATAAACATACTGTGGGATATACTTGAACAATGTCAAATACTCCACCCCTGGGTAAAGAAATGAAGTACTGATATATTGTACCATATCAATGAGCTGCAAAAACATGCTAAGTGAAAAGTATAATATTAAAGGTATGATTCTATTTACATGAAATGTATTTGACAGGTAAATTCATAAACAAAAAACTGGGGTTTTCTAGATAATATAAAAGAGGTTTAGTTATACAAACAGCAACTGTTTACTGGGTATGAAGTTTCCTTTGGGGAGATGAAAATATTTGGAACCATCTTGGGGTAATGATTACACAACACTCTGAGCATCTTAATACCACTGAACTATTTGTTTCAAAAGTTAATTTTATATCATGTAATCTTTACCTCAAAGAATGCATGCTGCATGATTGCACTTATACAAAGAATAAGAAAAAACAGAATGGTACGCGGGAAGAGAGGTGAGAAGAAGCGTCATCTGGAGTGACAGGAACAAGTCACAAAACACCATCTCATCTACAGGGCTAGAAATGTTGTGTCCTTGTCTCCATACCAATGACACTAGGCTAGTTGCATTCTATCTACATGTACTTATAGTCGTGTTAAAAATATATATAGTAATGTTCAAAAAGTTTTGAAACTATAATGTGAATATTTTAAACAGAAGAGCAATCACAAATTTTTTTTTAATACCACTGTGGGCCCAAAGGATCTCTCTGTATTATGGCTGCATACATCAGTAATTTTTTTTTTTTTTTTTTAGACAAGGTCTCGCTTTGTAGTTCAGGCTGGTCCTCAAACTCACATCACAGCAATCCTCCTGCCTCTGCCTCCTGAGTGCTGGGATTACAGCATGAGCCACCAGGCACTGTGATATGTGGTACTGATTGCTGTTGGGCGTGAGTCTCCACACCCAGTATTGTATGTGGTTACTGGGCATCAAACCTGGGCCCTTGCACTTGCAAGACAGACACCGGGACCACTAAGCTAAATCCCTGGCCCATACATCAGTAATTTAATTTAAACAAGTCAATAGATGATAACTCTCATTAACCTGTGCCACATATTTTAATCTGGGCCATGTGAATTGAAGTTAAGGAATCTTCTTTTCCTTTTTTTCTGCAAATGATTTTGATCCAACTGGATTGTGATCTACATCCTGGGAAAATGCAGTTGAAATGGACTTTATAAGCTCTTAACTTTACATTTTTTCCATCAACCTCATATTCAGGAGGCTCATAAAAGTATCAGCATCAGCACGGAGGAATTATAGTGTAAGCAAGCAACAAACCATGAGAAGTCACAAAATCTAACTGCTCTGGTAACAAGGTTTATCTTTGATTGGAGAAAAATTATAGGGGTATAAAAAATGAAGTGGGACTCAATGGTAATGGACAGAGAAA
This sequence comes from Petromus typicus, assembly GCA_004026965.1. Taxonomy (NCBI): domain Eukaryota; kingdom Metazoa; phylum Chordata; class Mammalia; order Rodentia; family Petromuridae; genus Petromus; species Petromus typicus. Next base: position 31,713 of record PVIR01004343.1, on the reverse strand, counting down.
GCTCCTTGAGTAATAATCATATACAGACACAAATATTATGCATAAATATGAAATTAATTTTCAAAATAATAAACTAATACTTAAATTCGATTTCTATTTTTAAAACTAAAAGAAAGCTCATTCCAGTTTTACTCTTACTTTGGATAAAAATACTTGCTTCAAAAATTTGGAGTCTCTCCAGCATTAAACTAATGTAAATTAATGCATTCATTTCCTTGGTCCTCACAAGACAAAGTTAACATCTCTGTCCAAGACTTATTTTCAGCTACATCTTAAACTAAAATGTAGTATCAGTTATACTCAAAAGCTTCCACACTCCAAAGCCATCCATCACTCAGCCCTGGCATACAAAAGTCCTGAAAAAATGCAAGTTCCATTTGGCCAGAGCTTTTTTTTAAATTGAAGAGAAGCTAGAAACCCAGCTTTTTATATGAGTTTTTGATTTTTAAATGTTGACAACAAATCCCCAACTTTTAGAAACTAGTATATAGGCCAATCATCACACATCTGTGAAGTGTCTTTTGCAACCTCTGGCCTCAGTAACCTCTTGTACTTAAAATATTTATATCATTTTGTAACTATGTCTCTAAAGACATTTTGTAAAGATTTTGTAAGAAAGTCTCTAAACAACTGGGCATGGCAATACACGCCTATAATCCTAGTGCTTGGGAGGCTGAGACAGGAGGATTGCTGGGAGTTCAAACTCAAGACCAGCCTGAGCAACACAATGAGTTGAAGGCCCATGTGAACTATATAGGGAGCTCCTATCTCAAAACAAAACAAAACAAATAAACAAAAAAACAAAACATTTTTAATCTTCTGCATGGTCCTGAGTTGATCCCCAGTAACCACATACAATGCCGGCCATGATGACTCACGCCTATCAGCAATCAGTACCACACACCACAGTGCCGGGCACGGTGGCTCACGCCTGTAATCCCAGAACTTGGAAGGCAGAGGCAGGAGGATTGCTGTGAGTTCGAGGCTGAGTTCAGGTCCAGCCTGAACTACAAAGCGAGACCCTGTTTCACAAAGAAAGAAAAAAAAAAAAAAAAGAGGCTCTCCTATAACTAAAGAATAAGCCCCACAAAAACAATTGGCTGTACAACTGTGTTTTTCTTTTTGTTTTGTGTTCTGTGCATTGATCTCAGGTCCTTCACACTAACATACATTCCCACATGAAATAAAGTAAGAATTAAATTTTAACGAAATTATGGTATTCAGATGGAAAATTTTACAGAAAGAAAAATTCTAAGGTAATCAAAGAAATAATAACAAGAAAATTTTATGGGTTGGTTGTGGTTTTAGTGTTCCTGAAGGGTCCATTGTGACTGAATTCTTGGTTGATGGGGTATCACTAATGGGGGTGGTGGAACCTTTGAGAAGGAAGTCCTAATGGGAAGTCCTTAGGACATTGGGTTGAACCCTCAGGAGAGGCCTCTCATGAGATCCCTTAACAATCCTCAGAAAAGATCACTATAAAAACCTGAATTTGGCCCCACCCAGCTCCCTCTGCTTCCTAGGCTGTTTTGTTCGTTTGCTCCAACACCACTGCCATCTGCCATTCACCATGTGAGGTCCTAATTAGAACTGAGCCAGTGTTAGTGTCATGACATTGAACCTCCAAATTTGTGATCTAGATAAACTTTCTAAAGTTAGCTGCCACACTAAGTATGGTGGCACACTGCTGCAATCCCAGCACGTGGGAGCCTGAGGTAGTTTGATCACTGTGACCTGAGACCTGCCAGGCAACACAGTAACTCCAAGGCTAGCCTGGAATACACAGCGAGGGTCTGAATCTAAGTAAATAAGTAAATAGATAGATGATTGATAGATAGATAGATAGACAGACAGACAGACAGACAGATAGAAGGATAGACAGATAGTTGCCTCAGATAGTTCATCACAATGACAAAAAAAAAAAAGCTGACTAATGCAGTAACCAACTCAGATTATCTACTGAAATACCCCTAACTGCCACCAGTGGATCTCGAACTTGCCCCTCCATCTTCTCTCCCAGTTGACATATTTACCATTTTTGTGCATCTCTTTTAGAAACAAGAAGTGGACATGGAAGTTATAAACCTACCAGCTATACTACCCTTTGTTTACTTCTGAATAAACAATGAAAAAAGGTGAAACCTGGCAAAATGTTTTTGTACTATTAGTAAGTTTTATGTAACTGTTAACTTCATTTTTCCACAACTAAATAATTGGAGAATATGAACAAAAACATAGATCTGTAACATGGAAGTCACAAGAGAATAATGAATTTCTCTGAAATTTTGGTGCAGGATTGACTTTAAAAAATCTGTTGTCATAAGACTATAGAAAACAGTTGAAAAGAAGCTAAATAGATAGTGCAGTTTAATATCCAGTTGGCAAGCAGTTGTGAAATACATGTTAAAATACTTCCAGGGAAGTTATATCCACATGATATAAGCATATTGTGTCCAAAAATCACAAGAAACATACTTCTGCTACAGCAGAAGTGATTTATCATGATAAATTTTCTTGAATTAATAATTATAATGAAAACTACCAGATACTCACAGGTCATTGAAAACAAAACAGAGAAAATCTACTTTCACCCATGTGTTGAGAAAAAGCCATGTGAAAGTGGTGCTGCCTATTCTTAAGTGCTATTCTTTAAAACTCAGTCATGCAGGGACATTTTCACCCAAATATGAACAATTATAAATAATTAAGACACACTTTACAGAGATACATGTTATTAATTATGTTTGGGTATTTCCCCAATTATTACATTTATAAAGACTAGAAAGTTCAAGAATTAATGGACTTTAACTAATAAAGTTCAGCAGAGTTAACCTGAAAATATTTTTATTAGGCCCAAATGAAGTGTCTTTCATTCATTAATACAGAACCACAGGGCATACTTAGAAACACAGACTCCTTTATCTAAAAACGGTAACTAAGGAAATAAAATACTTTCCATTTCATGCTGTAATTGCTCCTTAACGACAGAAAGTATTCTCTCCTTTGGCATTCTCTCTTTTCTCTCTTCCTCAGGACATATTTACAGATGCACTGGCTGCTTTACAGACATGCTAAAAGTTCTTGCTGTGGCTGATCAAAGTTGGAATGCCTGGGGAAATTACTCAACCTAGACAGCCCGGAATTGTATCTAGCCAAGTAGTTATTGGGCTCTACTTTCAACATGTGTTAAAGTAATATTTTAGCTATTCTGAATGTAAGTTGAGGGAACATTTGTTTGCATCATACTCTGCAAACACTTGAGTCAAATACAGTGTGTTGAATACCATGGTTTTGTATTTGTGATAGTTCATTTTTTAACTGTTCACCTACACAAAAGAAAACATACTTTATTTTTAAAAACTTACAGAACAGCATATGCACTAACCAAACCCTTCTACAATCTTCTTAAAGTGCTAAAGCTCTTCTAAACATGTGAGGAAAAAATTGAAACAAATGTTGATATTTGCTCATTACACACACTACTGACCCCACATAAAATATGCTACCAAAAAATAGAACCACAGTTTTCTCTTTAATTTACTACTGAAAATACAATTATAAAAAAGCACTGCTGGGCTGGGGATTTAGCTCAGTGGTTCTGACATCTGCCCGGCAAGCACAACGTCCCGAGTTCGATCCACACTAAGCACATACCACAGTGCTGGGTATGGTGGCTCACACCTGTAATCCCTGCACTAAGGAGGCAGAGACAGGAGGACTGTAACGAGTTCAAGGCCAGCCTGAGCCACACAGTGAGCTCAGGGCCAGCCGGAACTACAAAACGAGACCCTGTCTCAAAAACCTAAAGAAAAAAAGAAGCACTGCTTACCTCCTATTAAACTACCTAATTTACAAATAATTATGACATAAATAAGCAGAAAAAAATGACAACACAGCAATTTGTTTTCAGTTTTTTAATTGAAAGCCCCAGAACTATTACACAAAGAGTTACTTGTCAAACTTAACACAAATCTCTAAAATAAAATATTGGCTTCAAGAGACTTCCACATCTGAAATAGTTTTAAAATTTGTTTTAGTTGGATTCTTTACGATGTCCAGGAAGAAATGAGCACAGATGGTACCTGAAATTGTCCCTTCTACATGAGCTACAATATAAAAGACAAATGTAGCTGTTTCTCCAGTATTGCCAAATTTGGCAGCCACTTATTATTTCCCTTCAACCCAAGTAATTGTTCCTTTTAAGCATGTTGACAATAAAATGAAAATATCACTCAAAAAGATGGTAACAGACCATGGAATTGCAATGATTTAAACCATCCTTCTATCATATGACATGGTCAGAATGGGAATTACTAACTTTTAAATCCTCTACTATTATGATTCTTTTTATTAAAAAGACTTCCAACCCACTTGAAAATGTTGCTAACATCTGCACATAACTCTAGGCGAAGGAAACATAAATGACTTCCCCACTCTGAATTAGTCATGAACCTGACATGTTACAGAGCTGATGCCCTGTGCTAAGGTACATACATGTCATAAGCAGTCAGAAAGTGTGTGTGCCACGCAGGAAGCTGGATCCTGAGAGTGAATGACTGCCAGTAAAAATTCCTTGGTGGAAGAAATGCCCAAAGAACTTTTGTCAACTGGGATTTCTAGAACTTAATTTTAAATTGTCTTCTAATAGTGACATACAATCCTTCATTATTCTAACACAGGGTAAAGTCTGCTACTAACAAAAATCAGGTAGCTCGCTACACAGCAAGATACAGATGCGCAAACACAAATAACAGAAAAAAAATTAAGCAGTATTTTGCACTTCTTTGAAGCAAGTTTAGAATATGATCTCAATAGGATTATTAAAAGTTGTTCTCAGGCCAAGGATTTAGCTCACTGGTTGCAGTGTCTGCCTGAAAAGTGCAAGGACCCAAATTCGATCCCCAGTAACCACATAGCACAATGCTGAGTGTGGAGACTCATGCCCAGCAGCAATCAGTACTACATACCACAGTGCCAGGCATGGTGGCTCACACATGTAATCCCAGTACTCGAGAGGCAGAAGCAGGAGGACTGCTGTGAGTCTGAGACTAGCCTGGACTAAATAGTGAGCTCAGTGCCAGACTGAACTACAAAAGTGAGACCCTGCCTCAAAAAAAATTGTAATTGCCAGAACAGTAGTGCACACCTGTAATCCAAGAGTTCAGGAGGCAGAGGCAAGGGGACTGCCACGAGTACATGGCCAGCCTCACTACAAGTGAGACCTTGTCTCAAAAACGACAACAAAAAATTGTTCTTAAGAGTTTCTTCCTCATGCTTTTACAGATTCTGAATAAAGACCTGAACTTGAGAGAAGCATAAAATTTAAAAATCAGGGCCGGGGATTTGGCTCTGTGGTTCTGGCGCCTGTCTTGCAAGTGCAAAGACCGGGTTCGATCCCCTGGTATCCACATACAATACTGGGTATGGAGATTCACACCCAGCAGCAATCAGTACCACATACCACAGTGCCAGGCGTGGTGGCTCACGCCTGTAACGCCAGCACTTAGGGGACAAAGGCAGGAGGATTGCTGTGATGTGAGTTTGAGCTGAGCTCAGGGCCAGCCTGAACTACAAAGAGAGACCCTGTCTCAAAAAATAAATAAATAAATAAAAATCAAAAGGAAGTTTTTAAACATCATAGTATCAGCCTGCAATTTTGCCAAACCCAAAAATCTTAAGCTTAGCTCTTCACTACCAAAAGGAAAATAATTAACAAAAAGTAGTTGCTACACTATAAAATTAATGTCTCAAGGAACATCGATGCAAACAAACACAAATATAAAGAAAATGATGTCAAAAATCATGACATTATAACCCTGAGGACCAACAAATCAAAATAAATCCCATTTGTGTTGTATTACTATGAATATAGGACTAAACAATATTTTAGACTGAAAAGTCCAGAAGTCTGCAGTGCTTTGAAACAGTCAAAACACATTATTATCACTGTCTCTACCATATTATCATTTTTTGGTTTACACAACTCAAAATGAATTTCAAAATGTAGTACATTCTTGAAAGGAATGACTCCCAGAGTAAATAAAAGCTTGCACAGAAAGCTACATGTTCCTTGGGAACTACTAAGTCTGGTCTTAGACAAAATCTCCTACCAGATGTAGTCAAGATGAATACATTTGATGAAGCCCACAGAGCTCATCAAGAAAGGGCTAGAAAACACTGAAATAACTTTACTTGACCATCAATACAAAGTAAATCATGTCAAGCTCTGCATGTAAGTGTTTTCCCTTTGTCAAAAGATAATACAGGGTTTGAGTATATTGCAAAATTAATCTGAAATATAAAAATTGATTCTGGGGCCGGGGATTTGGCTCAGTGGTTCTGGTGCCTGTCTTGCAATAGCAAGGACCCGCTTCGATCCCCGGTAGCCACATATCCATGCCCAGCAGCAACCAGTACCACACACCACAGTGCCGGGCATGGTGGCTCACGCCTGTAATCCCAGCACTCCTGAGGCAGAGGCAGGAGGATTGCTGTGATGTGAGTTTGAGGCTGAGCTCAGGGCCATCCTGAACCACAAACCAAGACCCTGTCTCAAAAAACCTAAAAAAAAAAAAAATTGATTCTGTATTCTCTTTATTCTTAAAAAAGAAAAAAAGAAAAAGGTCTCTGCTTTCCACAAAGCAGATACATTGTGCTAGAAAGCACATTTCACTTTTGCTCTGAGAAGAACAGCAGATATTTCTAATGCGTAAATACATTCAGTAAGTTACAAGTTGCCCCTCCAAACTAAAGGCAAGAATCAGCATACATACTTGGAAAAAAAAAAGTGTTTTAAAAGAGTGTAACTTACTTTTACTGTCCCAGGCTAACTGGCTCTGTCTGGTGCTTCTTTGTCTGCACATGGCCACCCACAGCCTCTCTTCTAATTAAATCAATGCTCTAGCAGCACAGCAAGCAAACAAGTTGCCTCCCATCTGCGTACAGCTCTTCAGGACACATTTCCCTTGGTCAGAAGGTGGAAATTCTTGGGAGAGGTGATTTTCTCTGCCTCTTCACACAAGAAGAACACGGATACTTGGCTGGATGCAACTCCGTGAAGTGTAACTGTTTGTGTACACCTCAAAAAATAAAACAAAAGAAAAATGCAGAGAAAAATAAAGACTCTATAGACAGCTAGAATACACAGAAGTACTGAAGTGCCACTGGAAATACTGCTAAACAGATAAGCAAATAAAGCCTGAAATAATCAATAACATCAAGTTTTTTTAAGAGAAAAAGAGCATCTAAAGTCAAATCTCAAATTTCACGCAACAAAAACATTAGAAGTACTAAAAGGAACAAGATGAATCCTCTACTTCACATGCATGAAACTAGCACCACCTGCCCTTTTACAAATACATAAAAAATATCTCGAATGGAAGACAGCACTGAGACTTGCAAGGGTACCCAACATAAAACTAAACTCACTAGCCACATTATGATTTATGGGTGTTACATATAGGTGAGCTAAGTGCAGCAAGCTGAATCTAAACAGTGTTCAGGTCTGTGAGATGGTGGGAGGGAGCAAGAGAACACTGAATTACTCAGCAACTCTCTTGAGTTGAAATGATATATGAAAAGATGATTTGAATATGAAAAGATAATTTTTGCAAACAAAAGCTGTACAAGAAAATGGATATGCTCATTTATTTAGTTTTTAACTTCCACCATTAACAGAAATAACCTAAACACAGATTCCCCCACCTTTTCAATGCCATTAAAACCAAACTGATGGAGGCCGGGGATTTAGCTCAGTGGTTCCGGCGCCTGTCTTGCAAGTGCAAGGGCCCAGGTTCGATCTCCCAGTAACCACATACAATACTGGGCGTGGAGACTCATGCCCAGCAGCAACCAGTACCACATACCACAGTGCCGGGAATGGCGGCTCACGTCTGTAATCCCAGCACTTGGGAGGCAGAGGCAGGAGGATTGCTGTGATGTGAGTTGGAGGCTGAGCTCAGGGCCAGCCTGAACCACAAAGTGAGACCCTGCCTCAAAAAAAAAAAACTGAAGAAAAGTAAAGAACAGCATAGCATATAGGGTCTGCTTCCAGAGGAACCCACAATCAAATCTGCTAAAAGTCTGGTGAGGGAAAGAGAAACTATATCAACCTTCCTCAATGTCCCCTTCCTATGTATGAGGATAAGCCAAAAGCAAGCCACACCAGTTCCAGAACCTCTAAGCATTTCTAGGTGTACCAAGCTATAGCTATTCTTTTTATTTCACTGAAGACAATTACAGACTAAGTACAAATCACAGAGGAGGAGTATGGCCAATTCCTGTGACTGAACAGAGGCCTGGACTGGGCCTACCCACAATCGACCACTCAACAGTGATTAACATTCTAGAGATTCTGTGTCAAGGAAATGTATGTGGAGAATACAGAGATGCAGACAAATATACAGTAAGATTATATTTTAAACTGTAAATATACAGTAATGCAATGCCTACTTTTTTTCTCATACACAAAGTATCAGACCTCTGGATGCCGCTTCTTAAAGGATGTTTCATAGAGTTCAGAAGGGAGTAATATATCAGATTATATACAGATCCAAAGACAATGAATGCAAAATGATAAAAGAATGTATGCCCAATAAAAGTAGCTCTATAAATACAAAAGTATTTGGACAATAAATCAGTTTTAACCATGAATTACCAGCTCTCTTAATCACAGGGAAGATGAATGGAAAAAACAAGTCAATCAACATAAATTTAACAAATCTTTCGGTTTCTAAGCATATGCTCTCCCACTGAGCTACATCCATACCCCAGCAGAACATATTTAACAAAGGAGCCTCTGAAATTTACCTTTTACTATATGAAATCTAAAAACTAGTCCTATCATTCAGTGTGCAGATTTTTATATATCATAATAACCAGTTTGAAAATGAACTGCCAACATTTCCCAAAGATTACAAGAACTTCAAAATCTGTGCCAGACTCCTCAGTTTTCTCACACAAAATTACAAATAATCTCCCATAAGTATGTATTTCATTTTTCTTTATTAAATGTTTTTTAAACTAGCTTTTTAAAAACATCAATACACAGAGTTTCAGTACTTTATAAATGGTTCATTTTTCTTTTCTTCTTTTTTTTTTTTTTGAGAAAGGGTCTTGTTTTTGTAGTTCAGGATGGCCCTGAGCTCAGCCTCAAACTCATATCACAGCAATCCTCCTGCCTCTGCCTTCCAAGTGCTAGGAGTACAGGCGTGAGCCACAACACCCAGCACTATGGTATGTGGTTCTGAATGCTGGTGAGTGTGAACCTCCACACTTGGCACTGTTATATGTGGTTACCAGGGATTGAACCCGGGCCCTTGCACTTGCAAGGCAGGCTTCCGAACCACTGAGCTATATCCCTGGTCCTATGAATGGTTCATTTTCAATCCTTCTCTTCTAGGACCATTCCTAACAAAAATAATGTCATCAAACTCACCTAAATCCATATCCAAGTTCATCAAAGAAATTCACATCAGAAGCTATATACCATGTCAAATATACAATATTAGAGTATGAAATTTTAAATTTACCATCACTATCTAAACCAAAAATATTACAAAAACAGCCAAGAAATCAACTGTACAGTCCCAGATGTGAAGACCAAGTTGTTTACAGTACTAGTCTCCATTGTTGAGGGAAATCACAGTTGTACAACCCAAACAGTAGAACTCATTTCCTTATTAGTTGTAAGGATAATCTATAAAAGGTATACAGAGCAATGGACCCAGGTCAACATTAGGTCATTAAACTAGAGTCTACAAACTATCCTTTCTATTCTTTTTTCATATTCTGAAGATAACAAAATACTCACTGGAATCAAATCATTTTCATTTTTGTACTGCAGAACATCTCTGCTACAGCAATGACCACTTCCCTCCCAATCTATAAAGGGAGAAGCAAGCTGATCTGACTAATATATTTAAACTTTTTAATAGGTTTCATCTGCCCCTGCTTTATCTAAATGAATAAAACACCTCCTCTGGTGTACAGAGTGGCAGTCTTTGCACAAAAACACATGTGGACAAGTAAAATGATTACTGATTTCTAGCAAAGCCAAAAAAGCATGTACCCAGCGGTGCTGTGTAAATTTTATGTGAAAACTTTGATTTCCCCTGGTTTCTTCTTCCTCTACAGCATTAAACTGAAATCAGTATATTTTTCACTATTTTGGAAAAGACAAATTAGCATTTATCTTTAAATACAAGGCCAGATACGCTTTAAGGACCACTAAACTCTACCAGTCATTTCAACCCACTATTCTCAGTGCTCAAGGAATTCACACCAATTTTGGTATCTGCTAAAGTAAAAAAATAATGAGCAATTAAAATAGTATAATTTCTTTTGTCAAAAGTAAATCCCAAAGTCAAATGGGGAAAGTATAATGACTATCAGATCTACTCAATAATTAGGACAAAACTTACTAGATTGACCAAAATTAAAGATACGTATTTACTCTAAAATCAAATATAAAACAGCACTTTTCAGAAGGCTAAAAAAAATCAATATTGTTACTCATATTCTTTTATGTACATATTAGAATCCAGTTTTCTTGTATCCTTCCATTGACCCACTACTGCAGCACTTCTTCAGTTGAACTCTTAAATGAAAACTATCCCAGTTTAACGGAATAAACCCCAATCATGAAGGAGACAGAAACTGCAGGAGGCAGTATAAAAAGACTTCCAATATAACTGTTAATATTCAGGAAAATTCTTCCAGTTCATGAAGACTTGGCCTTTGACTACTAACCTAAATTTCAATCGAAGATATTATAGAAAAAATAATTATCAAAAATAATTGAAATTCGGGCCGGGGATATAGCTCAGTGGTTCCGGCGCCTATCTTGCAAGCGCAAGGACCCAAGTTCGATCCCTGGTAACCACATAACAACACTAGGTGTGGAGACTCACCCCAGCAGAAACCAGTACCACATACCACAGTGCCGGGCATGGTGGCTCAGGTCTGTAATCCCAGCACTCGGGAGGCAGTGGCAGGGGGATTGCTGTGATGTGAGTTTGAGGCTGAGCTCAGGGCCAGCCTGAACCACAAAGCAAGACCCTGTCTCAAAAAACCTTAAAAAATAATTAAAAAATAAAAAATAATTGAAATTCAGGCCGGGGATATAGCTCAGTGGTTCTGGTGCTTGTCTTGCAGGCCCAAGGGCTGGGGTTTGATCCCCCAGTAACCACATACAATACTGGGCGTGGAGACTCACGCCCAGCAGCAATCAGTACCACATACCACAGTGCCGGGTGTAGTGGCTCATGCCTGTAATCCCAGCACTCAGGAGGCAGAGGCAGGAGGATTGCTGAGGAGGCTGAGCTCAGGACTAGCCTGAACTACAAAGCGAGACCCTGTCTCAAAAAAAAAAGAAAACAATTGAAATTCTTCCCCCATTTGATAAAAATTAAAGGGTGAAGGGACTACACTAACCACATCAGTAGAGTATAATGGGCTATCATCATTCATATGACACATTTTTTCTAAATTTGTAACTATAGTCTCAAAAACCTATAGATTATCCTTCTCATACTTAATCACGTACTCCTTATTCTAAAATGTATTCCTACATATAAATATGTAATCCTTTGAAGAGTAGAGAAAAATGGAACAAAATATTCAACATGATTTGAGAAAATTAATTATTCTAAGATTTTTAAAAATAATTTTACTTTATTTTGCCTTCCTATTTGCCATTACAGTGTATCCCCAACCACCCATTAACCTTCTTTCCCCAGACCCACACTGATGGCACGTACTAATAATCTTCTGGGCAAAGAAAAGTACTTTTAACTAATGATCAATGTAGGTTAGTCAAAGCCCTCCTTGTGTGTGGTTTGAGTAAAGGAAAGATTTGGGAATAAGTATATCAAACATCTTTCTAGCTGGGCATAGTGTTATACATCTGTATATCTAGTACTTTATGGGTCTCAGACAGGAGAATCACAAGTCTGAGCCCAGCATGAATAATTCAGCAAACTTAATGAGACCATCACAAACTGAAAAAAAAAAAAATTTTTTTTTTTGAGACAGAGTCTCACTTTGTATTTCAGACTGGCCCTGAGCTCAGCCTCATACTCACATCACAGCAATCCTCCTGCCTCTGCCCGAGTGCTGGGATTACAGGTGTGAGCCACCACGCCCGGCACTGTGGTATGAGGTACTGATTGCTGCTGTGGTGAGTCTCCACACCCAGTATTGCATGTGGTTGGGTGTGGGGTCCCTTTCGAACTTGGACCCTTCGGCTTGCAAGACAGGTGCTGGAACCACTGAGCTAAATCCCCAGCCTCTAAAACTAAAAAAAAAAATTTTTTAAAGGCTCAACACGTAATTCAGCAAGAATCCCCTGGTGTCCATCTCTAGTATTTAAAAAAAAAAAATCATTTTTCTTAGTCTTTCTTCTATGACTTTTCTATTTTTATCCAGTGTTTATAATTAATCTTTGCCAGTGCAAAGCTTATAGTCAATACTTAATACAAATATTCTTCTCATAGCTATCATTTCCAAAACACCTCATAACTATTAATTGCTAAATTATAGTGTTCTATGCCATATAAAAATATGTTACCTCAGTCTTCATAACTCTGAGAAGTAATTATCATCTTCATTTTTAAAATGAGGAAACTGAGTAAAGGACTGGCTGCAATACATCCAAAAACATGTCTAATGATTAGTAGAGCTGCTGTAAGATTCATCAATTATAAGAGGAGGCACCACAATCCACATGTCAGATGTTCCAGGGACTAAGTGTCAATAGCACCATGTCTGCTTTACCTGCTCACTTGTTTACCAACGTCAGTGTTAAGTTCAAGGTGCCACTGAGAGATTAAAGTCTACAAAGCAGTGTCAAAAGTGCAGAGCCCCAATTAAACAGAAGTAGAATCCACAAAAAACATGAGTATGACTTACTCTTAAGCAACTTTCACAGGAAAAGCATGTGAATAGCACTCTGATATGAGAGCCTAAACAAGAACCTCCATGCAGTCAAACTGGGAATCTTTTTATCCCTCACCCTCATTACTGTTTTATCTTCATGTCTTACAGAGTCCTCAAGTAGTCTTCTATCCAGAAAAATATTTCAGAGCCAGAAATTTAGTTCAGTGGCACCTGCTATGTAAGCAGAAGGTTCTGAGTTTGATTTGATCCCCAGAACCGCCCCCCCAAAAAAGAAAGAAAAATATTTCTCCACAATAATCTTGCCAAATGACTGACACAAATCTACTCTTCCAAGGTAGTCTCTCAAAGACCTCAGTAGCCACTGAACGAACTCATCAAAGTTCCACATTAAGAAAAATAAGAGACTATCAGTCTGTAGTATCGAGCATTACAGCAAACTTGAGAGCCTCCCCACTCAGTTCCTCAATGTGTTATGATACACTGTGGATGTGAAACAGTTCCCCAAGATTAATGTAATTATTATGCATTACAAATACATGCTAATAGAAAGAAAAAAAATTTTTTTTTTAAGGTTTTTTGAGAGAGGGTCTTGCTTTGTGGTTCAGGCTGGCCCTGAGCTCAGCCTCCAACTCACATCACAGCAATCCTCCTGCCTCTGTCTCCCGAGTACTGGGATGACAGGCATAAGCCACCACGCCCGGCACTGTGGGATGTGGTACTGATTCCTGCTAGGGTGAGTCTCCACACCCAGTTTTGTTATGTGGTTACCTAGGATCAAACCCGGGTCCTTGCCCTTGCAAGACATGCGCCGGAACCACTGAGCTATATCCCCGGCACCAAGAAAAAATTTTTAAAAATTATTGATAAGCCTTACAATCACACTGGAGCAAGGGCACTTCACAGTCTACAACTGCAGGGCAGATTTGTGATAAAATTAAATACTTCTAGACAGTTGGAATTTTTGTCTGTCAATAAACTATGTATCACTTTGAGGAGTTGGCTTTAAAAAATCTTCCTACTGGCAATAGGAAATTCAGCTATCCATCATTATCTTTTCCATTCGTGAATTTCATGAAAACAAGGGGAAAAGAAGAACTAATAACTTGTATACATTATTCAGAAAAGTTCCAAGAGAAAACAACTTAACAGTATCACAACTTTCTTCATGTTCATATTGTAGGGAAACAATCTATGTAATTTATGGTTGATCAATTTAACAGTTTCATGCCATCTAAGAAGAAAGAGCATAAACTCTAAAGCATAAACAGAAATGAAATACCTCAAGTTCCACCAGAGCTGCAGTTACTGCATCTGTTGCCAGAGCACCAGCTTGTAGCTTCTCAATTGCCTACAGTACAAAGGGGAGAAATTATTGTAAAAAAATTCAAAAGTTCTCAAACATACTCATGAACTTTCCAAAGCCTTAAAAAATTGTTGGAGGACAGGGGATTTAGCTGAATGGTTCCAGTGCCTGCCTTGCAAGCAAAAGGTCCCTAGTTCAATCCCCAGTAACCACAAACAACAATACTGGGCGTGGTGACTCACAACCACCAACAATCAGTACCACATACCACAGGGCACAGTGTGGTAGCTCACACCTGTATTCCCAACACTGGGGAGGCAGAGGCAGGAGGATTGCGGTGAGTTCAGGGCTCATCTGGACTACACAGTGAGATCAGGGCCAGCCTGAACTACAAAGCAAGACTGTTTCAAAACAAAAAAACTGTAGATGTTTGACTTAGTAAAAATTGATTACTAAATCTATTGATTGTTCAAGATATTCAGATTTAAAACAAGTGTTTACATTAATGTATGATGTAATCCAATTAATATTATTTAAATCAAGATAATAAATAAAACCTAACCACTAAAAGCAAAGTGCTAGGAACTTAATAAGTGATACAGCTTCACTAGTCACAACACAATTCAAAATAGCCTCAGAAATTATGTGTATTCAGTGTGGTTAAAATATGCTAACAATTCATATTCTATTTGGATCACTGAATCTTAGACTAAGCAATTTCACCACCCACTACTCTCCCCACCTACACATCAAATGGAAATACACATTTTGAGAAACATATTTTTGATGCTATAATTTATTATCAAAATAAAGAAATCATATTTTTTGTAATATAAACTACAGTGAATAAAAGTCTACAAAAATCACCTTCTTTTCTTGTTTATAAACTAAGAAAACCAGAAAGAAAATGGAAATTTACTTCTAAATAAACTGATTTCTAAATGAACTATCAAAACTCCAAATTAATTGACAAAGAAAAAGCTCAAAAACTAAGAACTGTATGTTTCACATAACTTTTAAGAAGCTAATTGTATAGGGGCCGGGGAGTTAGCTCAGTGGTTTCAGCGCCTGTCTTACAAGCGCAAGGACCCGGGTTCGATTCCCCAGTAACCACATACAATACTGGGTGTGGAGACTCACGCCCAGCAGCAACCAGTACCACATACCACAGTGCCGGGCGTGGTGACTCACGCCTGTAATCCCAGCACTCGGGAGGCAGAAGCAGGAGGATTGCTGTGATGTGAGTTTGAGGCTGAGCTCAGAGCCAGCCTGAACCACAACGTGAGACCCTGTCTCAAAAAAAAAAAAAAAAAAAAAGAAGCTAATTGTATAAACTGAGGAGACTAATGATACAGTCCAAATGTATTAGATTTCTATGACAGTTGCATAAAACACTTCTTTTCAGATACTGAAAAGACTTTATACTTAAAAAAATTAAAAATATAAAACAACTTTGAGAAATCTTAGCTTTGTTATAATGAATACAACCCTGTAACAAAATTTTCTTATGTATTTATGCGATTCTATTCATAAGAAAAAGCCTGGGTCTCTAGTAAAGTATAACTTTTCTTTCAAATAGTATGCTTACATAAATGAAAAAGCAAAGAGACCCATATTTAATTGATACACAGTATACAATTAACATTTTATTTCCGTGGAAAGTTTGCCTATAGGCAAATGTGGTCAGGATCAAAATATAAAAATATATTTTCTCCAAATCCATCCTGCTTGCACATTAATTATTCAACAATTTACCAAAACCTCAAAAACTAAAGGGCAAATCTAAAGCACAAAGGCAAAGCTAAACTCAAGAATGGCAGTGAATTTAATGACACAAAAGCATGATAAAAACAGAAGGACCAAATGCAACACAATCTAAGAAAAGCACACGTTTAAATTTTTTTTTTTTTTTTTTTTTTTTGAGACAGGGTCTCGCTTTGTAGTTCAGGCTGGCCCTGAGCTCAGCCTCGAACTCACACCACAGCAATCCTCCTGCCTCTGCCTCCCCAGTGCTGGGATTACAGGCATGAGCCACCATGCCTGGCACTGTGGTATGTGGCACTGGTTGCTGCTGGGTGTGAGTCTCCACGCCCAGTATTGTATGTGGTTAACCAGGGATTGAACTCGGGTCCTTGCACTTGCAAGACAGGCACTGGAACCACTGAGCCAAACCCTTGGCCCACACGTTTAAACTATTTTATGGTTTTTCTTCCCTTTGTAGAAAAGACCCTACCCATATTAAAGTAAAACAGAATTCCTACTGTGTTAGAGTTCAATGCCATCACAAAGGTTGAGAGATGATGACGATGATAATATATACAAGAATGATATATATGATATATATATGCTCAATGTTCTAAAAATACCAACTTTAATATGGAGATGGACAGAAAAGAACTAAGCATCCATCATTCAGAGTTAAAAATCTAACAAAGCAAAACAAGTCCGACCAAACATAAGCAAAACAGTTTTGTAGTATAAACCAAAGACCAGTCTATAAGCAGAACCTTAAAATTTTAATTTCAAAGTAAAGTTGCTTCATGTTGAAAACTGAAACATTTATATCATATACATTCTGTTCATACCTTCTGACAAGCTCGTTTGCATACATGTTTATATTCCTTAGCTTTGGACTCAGAATGATAACCTGCACCTAGAGCAGAAAAATAAAAATCAATCATTAATTATTGCTAAACTACAAAAGTAATACATACAAATGGAACTGGCCCCAGAAAACAAAACCATGGCCCTAGCTATCGAGTCTTTAAAAATCTTTTAGCTTCTGGGCCGGGGAGTCAGCTCAGTGGTTCTGCCACCTGTCTTGCAAGCACCAAGTACCCGGGTTCAATCCCCAGTAACTACACACAATACTGGGCATGGAGACTCACGCCCAGCAGCAATCAGGGCACGGTGGCTCACACCTGTAATCCCAGCATGGGAGGCAGAGGCAGGAGGATTGCTGTGATGTGAGTTTGAGGTTGAGCTCAGGGCCAGCCTGAACTACAAAATGAATCCTGTCTCAAAACCCCCCCCAAAAAAAATCTCCTAGCTTCTTTCTCTGCCATAAACTTCTCTAGTACCGTTCCTTATCTCCTTTTCAAAAGCACTTTTCCTGCCAGAAGCCCTACATATAGTTCATGCGGCCAAAGAATTTCACCAAGGTCACCTCCCCCACCCCCAAAAAATCTCTCTCCATAGACAAGAGTTCTTTTGGTCTGGCAGGGTAATCCACAGAGAAGTCAGGAACAGATTCCCTTCAAATTCCTGTTAACCATTAGTAAAACCTTCCATTTGGGAAACTGCTACACAGAATCCAGAATAATAGAAATCTGTACTTTTGTGAAGATTTGCTACTATGAGGGAAATCTATATTACCAAAAGAGGTTTGCCCTGAAGCCCTTATTTCTGCCTTATCTGTATCTAGAATGGATCACATCAAAACTTCCCTGTCTGGAGATTACCACAGAAGATCTTATATCTTATATCTTATAGATCTTATATCTGGGCCATTTTATGTGCATACCACAACATTTATTCAAACTACACCCCCTTTCCATGACCAGTCCACCTCCTTCACCATACTCTCAAATCTTTTTGAGACAGGGTCTCACTTTGTAGTTCAGGCTGGCCCTGAACTCACTATGTAGACAAGGCTAGCCTCAAACTCATAGCAATCCTCCTGCTTCTGCCTCTCAAGGACTGGGATTACAGGCGTGAGTGACCACCATGCACCCAACACTGTGATATGTGGCACCAGGGATCGAACTTGGGACCTTGCACTTGCAAGGCAGAGGCCAGAACCACTGAGCTAAATCCCTAGCCCTCAAATCTCTATTTCTTTGTGCAGTTCAAAAATCTACTGATACTTCAAGCATCTGGTCCTTTGTGTCTAATAATTTGGGTATGGCTCCCTTTGAACATTAATTTTTTTTTTTTTTGTCTGTTAACATATGGTCGGTTTATTTCATTTTTTGTTTTTGTTTTTGTTTTTGTTTTAAGACAGGGTCTTGCTTTTGTGGTTCAGGCTGGCCCTGAGCTCAGCCTCAAGCTCACATCACAGCAATCCTCCTGCCTCTGCCTCCCAAGTACTGGGATTACAGGCGTTAGCCACCACACCTGGCTAAAATTATCTACTTATTTGTTTCACTTCAAGATTTAGGACAGCAAGATGAGAGTAAACAAATTTTCAGAATTCCCAGAGACATTCAATTGCCGGTTTCTACAATATCCTGACTAGTAGTCACCTGTCATTGTCCTAAATCCCACAGTCACTTTGGAATTCAGAAAAAGCACAGCCTTGTAGGACACCCCACCAAGAGATCACCTCTTCCTGAAAAAGTGCACTTCTCTATGGGGAGTGAAAAGACTGCTCTGGAGCCACCTCACACAACCAGACCAGTGGTGGTGAACTAATGGCACACATACTGTTTGTTTATCTTTTGAGACAAAAAAGTCAATTAACAAGTTGCTTTTTCTAAATTAAACCTAATAAACCAAAGTATTCAAGTTTAATTGCAAGTTTAATCACTTTGTGATAAATAAGTGGGTTTAGGACTGCAGTTTAGGCACTTGTCTCTAACAGGTTTGTCATCACTGCATCAGACCAGGACCTGCCCAGAATCACCTCCTCTGCCAGGTATGCAAACTCCCTAGCTATGTCAATGCCCAACCCTTGCCGTCATTCTTCTTTTCTTTAAGATCTCTAAGTTCCTTATCAGCCTCTGAAAGATAGATCTTAGACCTCCTCATCTCTCCTGCGTGGCTTGCTAATTAAAGCTCTTTTCTAGCTCACCACTACTTGGCTTCTTGAATGGCATTTTGGGACAGTTGGCCAAGACAAGTCTTTTGAGATCCCCAGAACCAGAGTTTTGTCCTAAAACCCCAGTGACAAAACTTTAGAGGAAAAAGAAAATTTAAAACCTACTTGTAATACAACTGGCTCTAAGATTACATAATTATATTCTAAAATGACCATACTCTAATATAGGATCAATAAAAGGTTTCTGGCAACATTACTTTTAAAAATATAAAATAGAGTTTAAAATTGACTTTGGTCCTAATACTACCTAATCCACAGATATATCTTCCATAAGAGGTAAAAAATAGATAAAAGTAATAGGAGAGGGGAATGATATGGGAAGAACTGTCATTGTAAGATCTTCCAAGCAGGGAGTACAGGAGGTCCTCACTATATAGAAATCAAACAGTCTCTTAGGTTCCAAGCCCTCCATGGCAGAAATGAAGCCCAATTCTCAGTGTACTTCAAGACACAAATAAGAAAAACCAACACTATTTTCTTCCAATTCATCCACAGAGGTCTTACCGGCATGTACTAGCACGAAGCCCCCTCGTTTCTCTTTATGGGACTGCTTTGCTTCTAATTCTTTGGCTGTTAGTTTAACAGCTGAAGCTTGAGAAGATCTGGAAGGCACCCCTTGTCCAGAACTCATCCCCTTCTCCATGGTCATTCTCCAAAACTATCATCTTTTACTAGTATTAGAGCATATTTCTATCCAAAAGCAACTGCAGGACAGGAATTCCCCTAGAGAAAAACAAACAAAATGGCATGATTTCTTTCCAACAAACATGTACATCACTTATAAAATACATGCAATAATTTTCAAAAGATCTACTTTTTTAATTATGAAGATAAAGAATAAAACGAGGTTATTTAAATCTGCCCACTGACAGTAC
The DNA here is from genome assembly GCA_004026965.1 of Petromus typicus. NCBI lineage: Eukaryota > Metazoa > Chordata > Mammalia > Rodentia > Petromuridae > Petromus > Petromus typicus. Next base: position 11,819 of record PVIR01004343.1, on the reverse strand, counting down.
TTGCTTGCAGACAAGCAGAACTGCCATAAAAAAGACTTCATGCTAAGTGTGAAGATATTTTATTTAGATATTTTAGCCACACTGAAGTAATCTTCATTTCTCCTTCCTTCAAACTAAATGCTAATAATCTCTGGGACATTTTGAAATCACAAATGGTTCTGGCAATATCACTGAACCTTTACATACGAAACCTAGATTTCTGCTTACTCAAACATAGAAATGAAGCATTATACACACATACACACTCACAATTACTTTTGAAGAACTTAGGCTGGTCACTTTAATACTTTACACACATCTCAATTATAAAGTAAAATAATTAATAAATCATATGACTAAACTAAGAAATTAAAATAACACCTGCAAATAGTTGTCAGTTTTCATGAAAAAACTTATTCTGAAGTTTGCCACAGATAAAATAATGTGACACAAAATATAGCAAATAAGCAATGTCTTACTTCTTATCTACAAAGCTTCTAATTGTCTTCACTACTCATTACCAGCTCATTAACTTTCAACAAGTTTGGCTAAACTACAAAAACAGAATATATTTTAGACTAGGTAAAACTGAATCACTTAAAAGTTCAAAGATTTAAAGAAAATATTATAGTGAAACAAGCAATGCTACCTAACACTGGGAGGTTGAGGTGGGAGGATCTAACAGTTCAAGCCCCGCCTGGGCCACTTAATGAGACCCTATCTCAAAATTTAAACAAATAAATAAATAAAAGGCTGAGGACCTAGCTCACAGTAAAGGCCCTACACTCAATCTCCAGTACTGAAGGGTGGGGGAGGATCACTACTTAAATGTTCAGATTTAGATTCCTGGGTAGAAAGCTGCACTTTACATTATATTGAAATGAAGGGGAAGGGGAGCAATATAAAAGATAAACAAGTGACTTAGCTGTCTAGTCTGAAAAAGAGCAGCAGCCACTCCAAGAATGGTCTGTGTTCTAGTGTTAGCTACAGGTACAAAACAAATTGTTGTATTAGTATACTGTTTTATATGCATCTCTTCAATGAGCAATGTATTGCTTTCACAATCCTGTTTCCTGGTGTTCTAATTATATTTTTGAAACAACTGAATCTGTAAAATCTAATAAAAATTTGAGCTTTAATTTTATTTTTCACATTTTGTATATTAGTTTGTTTGGTTTTTGAATGTTATAGAAATACTGACTCAAAATGAATTGAAAAGAAAAATTTTTAAGTATTCCTTAAAAGTAGAGATAGTGTAAGAACCACTACAAAGTACTAATATGATTACTAGTAAACATACTAATATGATTATGAAGTGATTCTGGGCTACACAGCAAGAGCCTATCTCAAAACAGAATAGACAAACCTATTTAAGGGATATGAGTAAAGCTCAGAGTATAGCAAGCGCTTGCCTGTTATGCCCAAGGCCCTGGAGTCAATAATAAGCACACACACACACACACACACACACACACACACAACCCAGTAAATAAAGCCTATTATTCATTATACCTAATTTAATTTATAGAAGTAGTTTAGCATCTATATATACATTCACAAGCACAGGAAAAATTATTATTAAACAGCTAGATTTTAATTAAATAACAGTAAATTAAAGTACTTGCTTTTATTTTTTGTTCTATAGTGGTAGTTATCTTTTGTTATTGCTCTTGTGTTAGTTTATTGAGACAGGGTCTTGTTTTGTAGTTCTGACTAGCCGTGAACTCATCATGTAGCCCAGGCTAACCTCAAACTCACAGTAATCCTCCTGTCTCTGCCTCCTGAGTGTTGGGATTACAAGTGTGAGCCACTGTGCCCAGAATTGTGGTATATAGCACCAGGACCTAACTCGGGACTTTGCACTTGCCAGGCAGACCCCAGAACCACTGAGCTAAGTCCCCATCCAGTAGTTATCTTTTTAACAAAATTTTTCTCCCAATGGCTTCACAAAAATCTGTTTCAATTATCTTTAATTTTTGCATGATTTCTCAAAATATTTCTCTAAGATATGTTACAGTGCATTCACATATCAGATGGCAAAGTGGAATTTAATGGTTCACTTGCCAGCCATATGAATGCCATCAAGTCCGGGCAGGCCATGAATGAGCTTGGGCCCAACAGTCACAAACACATACTGAGTTATAGCTATGGCTTTGGAAAGAAGCTTCAGCTAAAATACCAAGGCAGTATGGATATGATTAAACCTCAAGCTACTCTTACTGTATCTGATGTGTTTTTTTATAAGTAACAAATTGTAACATGTATATTTTATAATGAATAGTAAATAATAAATTATACCATCTATAGTTTGTAATAAGATTAGGTATAATAGGGATTTAAACATATGAGAGATTTAGGAATATTACTTCTCAAATTTAATTAAAAACAAAATGTAGAAGAAGAACTAATATGCAATTTCTTGAGCATATAGTTATATAACAAACTGTACTGTCTCAATAAACCCCTCCAAAAATGTGTTCCCAACATTCTGCTGCACTAAGGAAGGAATTTAATGGACTACCCAACATACAATTCTGGCCTCCAACTCTACTGATTACTGAAATGTTCTTCTATTAAATTAGAAATGAAGCAACTTCTACTCCAACATCAATTTTTGTTTAACTGAGAATTTATGAAAGTCAGACTTATCTAACAAATAAAGACTACAAAAAGATGACAAAAGATTTAAAAGGTCAAATGTACAAATCTGGGTTTACTTTTAAAAATTATATAATGATTTAAACTGATAAAAGATGTTAAATGCAATATAAAACTACTTTCAAATACTATTTTTTAACATATAGACAATATGAAAATGTAAAATAAGTTTTGATGACACAGAAAAACAAAAGCATTCATAAATTGCTAGTGGTAACATAAATTGATAGAATTCAACAGACAATTTGTTAAAAATCAATCAAAATTAAAAAATGGACCAACATGTCCTAGTGAAAGTGATTAAAATAAAAGTAGCCATTGGAAAGAATGAGGAAGGCCTTGACATACAGGTATGAATTGCCTATTACATTCAACCTTATTATAAATTATAGATGTTATAATTTATTATTTTCTTGTGGATTATAAAATGTCTTGATTAGAAAAATGAATCAGTATTAAAATTAAATATAGTACAAATGAAAATATGAACCAACAATATTTCTTAATGGAAGTAGTTAAAATAAAAGTGGGCACTGCTGGGAAGTGGCTCAGTGGCACCTCTCTTGGCTCTCAAGTGAAAGGTCCTGAGTTCAACCCCCCAGTACCTCAAGACAAAAAAGTAGCCACTAAGCTCTCAATATATAGATATGAAAGGTGCCAGGCATAGCAGCACATGACTAATTCCAGCACACCACAAGCTGAAGCAAGAGGACTGTCACGAGTTCAAGACCAGCCAAGACTATATAGTGAGTTCAAGGCCAAAACAAAACAACAAGAAAAAAATGAAAGGTAAGTAAAAATAAAGAGGCACGGCAAAAAATCAATTCAAATTATTTTGAAAAGGCATGGTACAGATGTATATAGAGTGCTATATATCTAAATATATGTGCAAAGTATAAATCTTGATGGATATACCAAAAGTAAATTTGAATGACCAACTGTCATGGGTCAGAAGGAAACTTCACTAACACTATTTAAGGTTTAAATCTTTATTTTTTTATTTATTTTATTTTTTTTTAAGGTTTTTTGAGACAGGTTCTCGCTCTGTGGTTCAGGCTGGCCCTGAGCTCAGCCTCAAACTCACATCACAGCAATCCTCCTGCCTCTGCCTCCCGAGTGCTGGGATTACAGGTGTCAGCCACCACGCCTGGCACTGCGGTATGCGGTACTGGTTGCTGCTGGGGTGAGTCTCCATGCCCAGTATTGTTACGCGGTTACCGGGATCGAACCTGGGTCCTTGTGCTTGCAAGACAGGTGCCGAAACCACTGAGCTATATCCCTGGCCCTAAGGTTTAAATCTTGACTTCATGTTTCTTAAAAGGTTTATTTTCCTATTCCATTTGATGTTATTTTCTTTCTTTAAACTGTTTAGAAAATCACCGTGTGTTCTAAAAAAAAGGCTTATAAAAAATCCAGCCTGTTTGCTGGGCATAGTGCCTCACACCTGTAATCCCAATCCTCAATCAAAAGGCTGACAGAGTTCAAGGTTTTCTTAAACTACAAATGGTACCCAGTCAAAAAGAGAAATGGGTGCGGTGACTCATGCCTGTAATCTCAGCACCTGGGTGGCAGAAGCAGGAAGATTGATTGCTAGGAGTTCAAGGCTGACCTGAGCTACACACAGTGAGTTCAGGGCCAGCCAAACTACAAAGTGAAACCCTGTCTCAAATAAACTAAAACACACACACACACACACACACACACACACACACACACAAGAAAAATCCAACCTGTTGCACTTTCTCTCTCTTTCTCTTTCTCTCTCTTTCCCCCCACCCTTGGGACCAGGAATCAAACTCAGGCACTGTGCTTCCAAGGCAAGTGCAGTACCACTAGAGCTAAATCCTCAGCACGGTTGCTTTTAGTATCACAACAGTGATTTGATACCTCTTTAAATGAACTCCAAAAGATAAATTCATCTTTAAATTTCACCTGTGAGATTTTTCAACCTATACTATGGATTCAGAAAAGTTTATGCCTTTTTTGCTATATTTAACAAAGCGTTATTACAGAATGTTTTAAATCTGAGATTATCTAAAAGTCCAGCAGTTCACACAGTAACTCACATTTATGATCAACTGATTTTTTCCCTCTTGGTACTGAAGATTGAACACAAGGCCTTCACACTGAGCTACATCTGGACCACCTATGAGACAGGTCGCAAACTCGTGATCCTTCTGGTCAGACTCCCTGAATGTTGAGGTTACAGGCACATGCCACACTGGTCAATCAATTTCCAACAACGAAAGCCATGCAATTCAAGGGAAGAAGGACAGTCTTTTCTACAAATGATGCTAGAAAAAAACCACATATCCACAGAATAAACCTGGACTCCTGCCTCATACTATTTACTAAAAATTAACTCCAAAAAGATTCAAAATCTAAATATGAGTTAAAATTATAAAACTTGGCTGGGAGCGGTGCCACATGCCTGTAATCCCAGCACTGTGTCATAAGTTCAAGACCAGTCTGAAAGACACCAGTGAGACTCTGTCTCTAAACAAAAAATAAAAAAGGCTGGAGATGCAGATGCTGAGGAAGAAAATCCTGGGTTAAGTTTTCAGTACAAAAAAAAAAAAAAAAAAAACAGTAACCCTCTAGATTTAGCAATGATTTCTTACATAATACCAGAAATACAGACAACTAAAGAGGAACAAAAGTAGGTAAATGAGAATTCATCAAAACCTTAATCATTGTACTTCAAAGGGTATCATTTGAAAAAGAAAAAAGAAATTACACACAAAGGGAGAAAATACTAGAAATCATCTACCTCCTTTAGGGCCTAGTAGAAAAAATAGAGAAAGAACTCATACCTTAAAATAAGATGACTAAACTTACTTAAAAATGAGCAAAAGAATTAAACAGACATATGAAGGGCAGGGGATTTAGCTCAGTGGTTCCAGCGCCTGCCTTACAAGTGCAAGGACATGAGTTCGATCCCTGGTAAGCACATACAACAATGCTGGGCATAAAGACAAACCAACCAGCAATCAGAACCACATACTATTATGGTGCCAGGTGTGGTGGCTCACACCTGTAATCCCAGCACTTAGGAGACAGAGGCAGGAGAACCGTGCAAAGATGCTCAAGATTATTAGCTATCAAAGAAATCAAAATCAAAATTATAATGAGCTACCATTTCAGAAGCACTAAAAGGGCTACAATCAAAAAGATAAAGGTTAGCAAGAATATGGAGAATAAGGACCCTAACAACCTGCTGTGGGAACATGGTGCAGCCACTGTGGAAAACATCTGGTGATTCCTCAAAAAATTCAACATAAAAGTCACCATATGACACAGTTATTCCACTTCTAAGGTGTGATACCACAGAGAACAACAACAAAAAAATTCATCCACAAAAAACTTGTACACAGATGTTTACAGAATTATCCAAAATTTCCAAGTGGAAATCAAATTCCACACCCATAAATTGATGAAGAATAAGTAAAATGTAATATATTGACACATTACCCATCCATAAAAAAGAATGGGGCTCAGGGTATGAATATAATCAAAATGCATTAAACATCAAAATTCTCCAAAAATGTGAAACGGGGTGGGGGGGAGGAGATTAATGTATGTACAAATCTGCCAGAATACAACTTGCATAACCAATACATACTAATTAAACCTTTTTTCAAAGTGGAGATAAATAAAAGTGTTTTTTTTTAAATTAATGTGTATGTGAGAGAGAGAGAGAGAGAGAAATTGGCCTGGAGATATAACTTGGTGGTAGAGACACCCCTGGTGGCTTCTATCTAAGCAGAGTGTAAATTTTTTAAAAGGGAGCGAGAATAAAGTACTAATAAAGTCATGGGCAACTCTTGAAAAGATCATGCTAACGAAAAGAAGCTAGACACAAAAGGATATTTTCATTTTCTTTAAACCATGTATCGCATAGTCATGGCTTTTTTGCTTTAATCCACTTAGAAAACTACCATGTGTGCCATTACATGAATCACTTACTTGAAATGTCCAGAACAGGGAAATTCATAAACACATACAGTAGTTGCAAGGTGAATTATTGGGTGGGAAGGGACATTCTAATGGAGATTAACAATAGACATAGGATTTCTTTTGGAAAAGATTAAAATGTTCCAAAACTAGTCAAAGTCAGATATGACTAGTCACAAATGTGTGTATAAAATTCTGAATACACTATCATACTCACTGAAATTTAGAATTCAAGTGGATCAATTTTATGTACATGAACTATATATCTCTATAAAGAGAGAGAGTCCAGTTTCTGTCTGCCTGGCAAGCACAAGGTCCTGAGTTCGATCCCTGGTACCACATACCACAATGCCAGGCATGGTGGCTCACGCCTGTACTCCCAACACTTGGGAGGCAGAAGCAGGAGAACTGCTGTGAGTTTGAGGCTAGGCTGGGCTACTTAGTGAGCTCAAGGGCCAGCCTGAACTACAAAGCGAGACCTTGTTTCAAAAAGATAATACATTAATGTGTATCAAAAATTAGAGATCTAGGGATTTAGTTCAGTGGTTCCATCGCAAGCTCAAGGGCCAGGATTTGATCCTCGGTAACCATATACAACAATGCGGGGCGTGGACACTCACACCCACCAGCAATCAGTACCACATTCCACAGCGCCGGCTTGGTGGCTTACGCCTGTAATCCCAGCACTTGGGAAGCAGAGGTAGAAGAATTGCTGTGAGCTCAAGGCTGAACTCAGGGCCAGCCTGAACTACAAAGCTAGACCCTGTCTCAAAAAAAAAAAAAAAAAAAAAAAAAAAAAGAGATTTTTAATGTGCATCAAAATGTGTTGGTTGGGATTGTAGGTGCTCGATTTCTAAATATTTCTACATTTCTGGGTATTTTTTTAATAACCACTATTTTTTGTGAGGTGAGAAGGGACTTATTTACAAAAGCGAAATTATTAAACTCAGTATGTATAAGCAAAAATCTCTTTAGCTTATTATTCAACGATCTTGGCGCATGGTCCTTAATATAACTTTTCCTTCTCTTTCTACACAGAAACAAGTCAAGTAGAACTCCCTGCTTCCGGAAATACAGTGCCTCTATTTCTAGAAATCCTCCAGCTCTTGTTTCTCATCCGTCTACTCGGTCCTTTCGCCCTCCTCTACCTGAGCAGTAATGGGGACATCCCGCAGGACCCTAACCCAGGCCTCTTTGACACAAGGAGCTGCCCTGACCCCAACCTGCCCATCAGGACTCGGGCGCATCCTCCCGGAGCTCCGCAGCCCGTCGGGCTCCGAGACGCCTCCAGCCCGCCACCGCAAAGTCGGCGAAGCGCTGCGAGAACTCCGCAGCAGTTCACCGTCTCCGTAGCAGAGGCGCCGAGGCGGACAAGCCCGACGCAGGGCTGAGAAGGGGACTGGCAAGGCCCCACGCGCGACCGAGACCGCGGCCGAAAGACGTCCTGGGCCTCCTCCTCTAGCCCAGGCCAGGGGGCGTCCCGCGCGTCGCCCCCTCCCGGTCCGGAAAAAGATGTCCCAGCGAGCCTGACAGACCCATACATAGACAGCGGCGCAGCAGCAGCAGCGCGGACAGTGTGGGAAACAGGGACACTCACCCGCGACAGCCCAGAGCACTCGCAGCACCGGAAGAAGTCATAGGGCCGTTGCCAGGGTGAGGAAGCGGGGTGACGTAAAGTGTTTTACTTGGCTAACAGATGTCACGTGTCCGGAAATAACCGCCCACAGGCTGCTCTGATTCCGCCCTCTGGCCTAAGGTATTCCACCTGGCCCTCTTAAAAGTGTGGCCCAGACTCTGCTTGAGGTCCCGGTTTTGATTGTAGTTTGTTTAATTTTGTTTTGTTTTGTTTTGTTTCCTTTCGTTTCGTTTTGTTTTGAAGCTGCTCAGGTGCTGCTTTGCTCTCAGCCTATCTTGAAGGGAAATTCTCTTGCAGGTAGTGTATGCACCTGATTTGAGTAGTTGCCTATTCCTGAGAAGTAAAATCAAACTAGCCGTGGTTTTCATTGAGGTGTTGGGTAAGAGCTCACTTTCCTTCATTGCAGCCACTGTGGACAGTAGAAAACCTAGAGTTCGGCCTCAGTTGCTTATGAGGGTTGGAAGTCAGCATAGTCCTGCGGAGGAAGAAGGTGTGGGTGGCCTCACTTTCTCCGTATTGGATCTAAAACCAAGGCCCCAGTGAGGCCTGCGTGAGGTTTCCTTCTAACCATTACTGTGAACCCTTTAACACACAAGCACTCCTAAGCCTGTCTCAGTGAAAAAGACACTGAAAGGAATAGAGCAATGCAAGTTAAGTAAGCTTTATCTGAAATGTCTGGGACCAGAAATATTTCAGATTTCGGATTTTATACGACTATAGAATATTTGAATATACATAATGAGTCTTGACAATAGAACACAAACCTGAAAATTAATAATTTAATAATTCATTTAATTTGTGCTCGAAATAGTTTTAAAATGGCATCATGTTGGAGTTCAGAAGTTTCAGATTTGCCGGGGATATTGCTCAGTGGTTCCAGAGCCTGTCTTGCAAGCGCAAGGGCCTGGGTTCGATCCCGGGTAACCACACAACAATACTGGGCGTGGAGACTCACCCCAGCAGCAATCAGTACCACACACCACAGTGCTCACGCCTGTAATCGTAGCACTGAGGAGTCAGAGGCAGGAGGATTGCTGTGATGTGAGTGTGAGGCTGAGCTCAGGGCCAGCCTGAACTACAAAGCGAGACCCTGTCTCAAAAAACCTAAAAAAAAAAAAAAAAGTTTCAGATTTAGGAGCATTTCAGATTTTTGAGTTAGAGATGTTCAATATCTAATTTTCTATCTTTTTTTTTTATTATTATTATTCCAGGGTTCGAACTGATGACACGGTAAAGAACTAGCCTTAATTTAGGGTTCTGGGCAGGGTTTCCTAGAATAAGTGCACAGTTATTTCTCTATAATCAGTTCACTCACAATACTACATGTAAATCAGATCTCATTGAGAAAATAAAATCTGATTCCTCCTTCTCTTGTTCCCACCCATCACAAACCCCATCTGAAAAATACCCCCCCCCATCTGAATAATATAACATCTACTACATCCTGGTCTTTGTGCCTTAGGTCAGCCTGGTGAGTCATGGTTTTCTGGGAGTCTTCTTCCATTTGTTGTTGCTGGAGAACTTTGTCAAGCAGCTTCTTAATCTTTTTATCACTGTCTAAAATAATAAAATGGATAGTATTTACATGGTATTAAGTATTATGAGCTATGAAACAATGTTTTTTTTGTTGGTTTTTTTTTTTTTTGGTTTTTTTTTTTGGTTTTTGTTTTTTGAGACAGAGTCTTACTTTGTAGTTCAGGCTGGCCCTGAGCTGAGCCTCAAACTCAAATTACAGCAATCCTCCTACCTCTGTCTCCCAAGTGCTGGGATTACAGGCATGAGCCACCATGCCCGGCACTGTGGTATGTGGTACTGATTGCTGCTGGGCATGAGTCTCCATTCCCAATATTGTATGTGGTTACCAGGGGATCAAACCTGGTCCTTTGCGCTTGTTTAAACAGGCTCTGGAACCACTGAGATAAATCCCTGGCCCCTCAAACAGTGATTTTTAAGGATACGGAGTGATGTGCAAATGTCATGCATTTTGTGTAAGGGAATTAAGCATCTTCAGATATTAATGTCTGTCTATGGGAGTGGGGGAAGTGGTCCAGAAATGCATCCCTCACAGAGGCCAAGGGATAACTACCTTAACACTTGCCTGATAGTATCGTGGTATGTTTGTTTTCAGTTGCTGCATAACAAGTTACCACAAGCTACTTAAAGCAACATGAATTTCACCTTTCCCAAGTTTTGCGGCTCAAGTGTCCAGGTGTCTGCTCAGGTCTCACAAGTACGCAACCAGATATGTCAGGTAGGGATACTGTCTTATTATATGCTATCAGTTTATCCAACTAATGCAGGTGATTGACAGAATTCAGTGCCTGGTAGTTTTCTCCTTGTTCAAGATCAACAGGAATAGACCTGCCAACCTTGCACCTTCTAACCAGGCCTATGCCACCATTCCTGCCATAGACTCCATTTTGATGAATACAATGTCAATGATTTGTAGCCAGTTTTTCAGGAGTGATATCCTTTATATTCACAACTCCTGTTCATATTCATGGTGAGAGTTTGGGGAACTGTGGATGACTTAGTCAGACTTATGACTCACTTACTCATTTACCTGAACTCACACATCTGCCATGGGGATCAACTACTGGATTTATTTAGGATATCTGACTCACCCTGCATGATTTTAAACTGCAAGGATTACTGCACTAGGATTATTGGCCATAAGATTTACTGGGACTTAGTAAAATGGGGAAAAATAATGTGATGGTAATTTAATGGTAATTTTAAAAAAGGAAATAAATCTTGTGTTTATTGGGAACGGGAGCCTGTAGGGTGGATAGACGAATGGGGAAAAATGAGAATCAAGTCATGCCATGTACTGGTACAAATTCTCAATGTTGAATGTGATCACGATGTATATATGTAATGTACCAATAAAGATTTGAATTTTTAAAAAAAGACTTACTGGGACTTACTGGGATTTAACGATGTCTGCCTGCCCTATGTGATCATTAACTACAGAGTTTATTGTGGGACCACGCTATGTTATTCATGTTATTCATGCGATTATGGATGTGAAAACTTGGTACCAAAAAAGGTGCGGGAGCTCAGGTTATGGGCTCCTCTGCTCCCCCTTCTGCTGCTGCAGTATTTGGCCTTTTGCTGCCACTGCTCAGAGTAGCAAAAGTTGAGCAGACTCAGCCTTTTCCTCAAGGTTCCAATTTTGTGGTTTGTTGATTGTTAATCCTTTTGCTGTGGGACTCTTTGGGGGGAGGGGGTCCTTAAAACTTGCCACAAGGGTTCTGGCTGCATCCTCTTCCCCTGACTCCCACATGAGAGGTTCAGACAGAGTGTACACATCTCGAGTATAAGTTATCTTTCATCCTGCCACATTGATCCTGCTACGCGCAGACAGCAGGTATCTGTTACTTTGCCTGCCCACCATGAAGGTCTCCTTATTCTAACGGACCCACCTCACCGCACTTCCAGCCACTGTGAGCCTCTTCAGCAGCTTGCTTTCACCCTGCAGAGTGTTTATGTACTTATTTTTAAGGGTTTTTTTTGTTTTGTTTTGTTTTGTTTTGTTTTTTTTGAGACAGGGTCTTGCTTTGTGGTTCAGGCTGGCCCTGAGCTCAGCCTC